>JACXGJ010000287.1:0-143531 GCA_016801105.1 Esox niger
CTGCCAGGCAGTGGGGTCAGCATGCAGGGCATAGGTAGGCTGCCAGGCCTACTTATTATAAAGGTGTTAGATTAGAGGTTTGAGGCCTTTGTACCTAATGCCCAGTATGGCTAATTGATTGACCATGGCGTTAAACTGTTGAATCAGCAAATCCCAGCTTCCAGCCCAATGCAACTAACACAGGTAAAAAAAATGTCAACATGTCACAGGTGTACAAAACTTCAGGTATTTGTGTACGTTGTAGGCCACAAGCCAAATAGCAACACATCAGTTTTTAAAACAAAGTAGGCTTACATTCCATGGTTCTGAATTTAGGATAAAGTACCAGATTTTATTAAATGTTCAAAGAAATTGTGCATCTTATTATAGCTATCCACAGAGCAATGTACTCTACATAAATTAATTCAGATGTATTGGAAAAAGATACAGGCTCCCTGTATTACATTGTGGCTTGGTGAATTGCCAAACACACTACATTTAGATTTTGATATACTCTGATCCATAAGTAATAAAAATGTGAGAAAAATTTGACAAAGAGTCATGTCCTATTCAGACTGTTGGGTATCTGTCAATTCCAATTGCATTTTAGATTTTTTCATTAAAAGCATATTTGTGTGATCAAAAACAACATTTGGAACAAAGGATATGCTAATATAAAGAGATGTGTAGATAGCTCTGGAAACGTGACTGAGCATTATATTTGCACACAGAAAGATCTGGGGTAGATGCAATCCACGAACAGCATGCACATTACCTTTCCGTGGATACCACACTTTTTCTCCCACACCCATCTGGAAGGGCTCAATCTATCCTCGTTCTCTGTGCTCAGTTTAAGGCTGATAAAAGACCTGCTTGGAAAGATGAAATATGATGTTCTGTTTCACCTACAATCCTCGCCACTGCCAACTAGCAACAGGTGTGATATTTCCATGCAATGATTTTACAAGAGCTTCATGTCAGAGATGGTTAGCTGACTCAGGAATTTACATAAGTAAACAGAGAAACATTCTATCTTAGATTCTATACATATATCCAGAGCTTGGTCCTATAACTAGGTGTGAAAATGAATGTGCCACCCAAAAAGGGGTGTTGAGAATGGTCTGGCGTTAGACTCAGGAACCAATACACTTTTCGAAGATAGGAATGATGTACAACTCCGGAGAGAATAAAAAAACACTGAACCTTGTTCTTTCCTTTCCAAAGAAGTCGAAAAGGAAGGTTTTGGGTGAGGAACAGAAGGGTTAAAATTAAGAGACCACTGCAAATTGAACACTTCTGTTCCTCACTCAAAACTGTTCCTCACTTAAAGAAAAAGGTGTAGTGGTCTCTTAATTTTTTTCCAGAGATGTATTTTAAAACAGTTTTCCTTCCTTAACTGGCATTGCCAGAGTGCCATGCATTCCCAATGGAGGCACATCAGCTGCCCAGAGAAATATAATGTATTATCTATTGACATCCTGAAGCCCTTTGTATTTAAACAAAATTGAATCTGCTTTAACATTCTACTTTGTAAATTAACATCAGTTCCAGAAGCATGCCATGGTGCACTATTTCACTGGAAGGTACAAATTGCATTACCATGGTAAATGACAATTATGTATCTTGTCCTCCAGGGATAGTGAGGAAGACAATTTGGGAGGCAAAAAGTCAAATGGTAACACCTAAAGAAATACATAACTTAATGACATCTGGGCTGCCAGCAAGCTTCTTGGAAGGTGCTTTTTTTCAACTAATGAGGCATTATTAAGAACAACAAAAATTTTAAGTATGACTGGACTTGCTCAACGGCATTGGCACTGGAATTGGAACCAGGTGGTATGGTCAGATGAGACCAAAATAGAGGTCTGGCCATACACTAGCAGTGGCTTTGGCATTAAATGAAATATGGGCCTGCGCCTTCTGAGTGATACAGCAGGAAAAAGCACTTCATCAAAGGGCTGAGGCACCACCACATCCTGGATTGTTTTAAGGTTGTGTCCCAGCTGGTCGTGACCGAGTATTTGACCGGTCTAGCATTGCCCAGGTTAGGGAAGAGTTTAGCTGGCAGGGAAATTCTTGTTTCATCGTACTGTAGCAATGCATTATGGAATACCAGGTGCCAGCAAGCTGACTGAGGTTAACAGGCGAACACTGTAGTGTCATTAAACATATTGTAACTCCAAACTGGATACTGTGAAATTTGGAGAAACATTAGTTAAAATTAGATAAATAAAATGACGATAAAATGATCATGAATGGTGCAACTGCTGAAAATGACCGTACCTACTGTAAAATGTGATCAATCGATAATGTTATGGGGGTATCCTCTTTCCACTCCTGGGACACATAAAGTTAAGTGGTAACATAAACATCCTCAAGAACCAGGACAGTGCTAATCAATTCCTAGCCTATTGGGCATATCTAACAGGGTTTTAAGATAATTCTCTATTATTGTGCAAATACTGGGGGGCCTTCACACACAATAATCTAAGCATAAGTACCATACCTGAATAACTGGGAAAGACCCTGGTCCTGGGAGCTTCCTATCCCCTTAATACCCTGCAATATTGTTTTCCCATCGCCACAAAGTGTGGACCGCGCCCACAGGATGCCGGATGCTTGGGAGACGTGAGGGAGAGACAAACGTTTGCCAGCGCAGTTCATTGTCCAACTCAGACCCTGAACTGGGACAACAAACTCATGGTTGCTTCTTCCGGGTTGAGCAGGCATTGAGATAAACAGCAGTGGAGCTTTGTGGAGCTTCTGAAAACATTAAATGGAACTATGCAAATCAAGAACATGATCTCATACCTAATTTAACATATAATAGGTGGATTATTGATATTAATAGGAAATTTTAATAGGACTGGTCCTGGGGTACTTAAGGTCAATGACATCATGAACTCTAGCAAGTACTAGACTCTGTTGCAGAATTGCTATCAGCTAACTGCCCGAACGGTTTTGTAATTTTTTTTAATCAAAATTATTGTTATCTGGCAAACATTGGGGGCTTATGGATCTAAAATGTGCTTGTGTTGGTCAGTGGGTACCTCAGGAAAAATAAAACAAAAAGCGAGTTGTTTCTGCTTGGCTTCTGAAACATGGCTGCAAATAAATCTTCTAGCAGGACAATCAACACATACAACCCCAAACTTACTAATAAAATGCCAGTAAGGGGGTACTTCAGGGGTACTCTGAACAGGGAATAATTTACTTGGTGGTACACTGACTGAAAACATTTGAGAACCACTTCTTTAGATAAAGGAATAATGAATCTGTCAAATTAATCCCATCCTCCCAACAACATTATAAAACAGAAAACATAACTTGTAAAAGCATAGGGTGTGATGTGTAATGTAACGTGAGGTCTACACCAGACACCAGCTGTTTTTATTGGCTCTGGGGTGACGTCATGATAATTTGCCATTTTTAGTTAAGGTTAGCAGCCTCACTATGTTTTGGTAGAACCGCCCTGGCCTTGTGGTCTGAGAGGATATACAGGCTGAAATGTAACTCAGACATTAAGGTTTCCAGGATTCTGTGGTGAAAATACATCTTAACGTGTTGTAAAGATCCTCACTTGAGTCCTTGTTGTCTAAAAATAAGCAACATAACACTCATAAACATTAAGACGCAGTCTCCTTAACCTGACCACTGCAGCAAGTGCAATTACAGTCACAGGACTTTATTTGACATTTATCAAATATTCAAGTGGTCAGCATCTGCACTGGATATGTGGAAGTTGAAGTATTTTGCTTTCTTTCACCTTCTGAATGCATTCAAATGTAAAACTACCATTTGAAATGTGAATCACAGTGTGGAGATTTTGAAAAGGAGGCTTTTGAAACGTAATACACAGCATCAAGGCTCATGTCTTTGCTTTTCCCTCTGTCTACAAAATGTATTTTGGTGTCTACTGTTGATTAAATACATCATGTAATAAATACATATTCTTCTTAGTGTAGTTTACCTGTTAATGTTGGCATTTTGCTTGCATTAACCCCCTGACAGAAACATATTGTTAAATTAAAATCTACATTAATTAGCTTGGATCAACGTAAGGCTTTTCCTTGTTCAGCTCCAGTCACATGTGGTCTACAGACCGTGTCCAAACATCTGGTTTTATTTAGCTTTGTGGAAAGGTTAAAAATGAAACTTGGATAACAGAAAAGGCACCAAGTCTTTTCATATCATGATATTTTCAGTCCAAGACATTTCAGTAGGCCTTAAATACTGTATAGACCTTATAATGATCTCAATATCCCCCAAACTGACATGATTCAATTGTGATAATTTTTTGGGGATTTGTTATAATAGACATTGATGTCTCTATACATGACAAATGGACCTTATGACCATAGTATTGATCTGTTTAAAAACTGCTTTTAAAGCACTTACATTCTGGGGGCCCAATGAGTTGACAACCTTGATATATTCTGTGTCAAGCAAATGACAGGAAACACAGGATGGTGACAGACTTGTAAAGAAAGAACAGTCCTAAGAAAGAAAAATCTTTATTGGTTAAAATAGCTTTTCACAGATACGATTAATTACTTTTTTGTTGCTATCATGCACTTACACACTGCATGGAATGGCATTATCTGACCACATTATCAAACAAATGTATGTCTTGTCTTGTACACCCAAGTATGTCTTGTACTCTGAATGGAGACTTTTCTTTAGCCTTTCAAGATAATTAAAACCAGCTGTCAAACAAAAGCACTGTTTGATAGAATGTACTGGAGTGATTTTTGCTTAGTGTGTTGTAAAATAAATTAGTAACATGCATATCAGAAAACACTTGCCACTTTTTGCATCATATTATACCCTAGTCAATATATCAGTGCAAACACCATTGTAGCTGAAAAACACTTAGAATTCTCTGTTTGAGTACCAAAATACTATAATGCATAATTGAAGGGGGGAAAATAAAGATAAAGAAACGTTAAAAATGTCCAATTGAAATTCCATCTACAAAGTGTTTGGTAGTTGTGTAGCTACATTGGCATAATATATTTGACTAAATATTAGTCCAGCTCTATAAGCAGTCTTCTAAAAACTCACATTTGTGACACAGTTAGCTTGATTTACAGTACTATAAATCTATCTTTCAAGCAGCAATGATTACATTGAGTTAAAAAATAAAATAAATCACTCCAAAGGTAAAACACAAATAATCATTCTACTGCCCTCCTCTACCATCCAAAAGTAAAAGAAAAAAATGTAATAAAATGAGAAGAAATAAAGACTTTCTTTCAATGATGCTTCAAGACACATATAAAACCCTCCTCTTTCCCACAAAACCCAAAACAACAAACAACAAATAAAAAACAACTGACAGCACATAAATTCAAAGTTTATCAGGAAATGACAGTCCACGATAATAAAAGCAACCTATTTTTTTGAGAAAATTGTATTGCTGAAATGTTGGTTATTATCAATAAATATGCAGTTGGGTGTAGTTACATCATTTATATGGACATGACCTTGGATAGTAGTCAATCTTTATCTAGTGGTGGATGTCCTGCATACTTTTACTAATAAATAAATATGAATTCATCAAATTGATCATCCTTCTTACATCAAATTCATCCTTCTTAGAGCCTTGTTTTACAAGACAGACTTGGAAGTCATACTGAAGATGAGTGTGATAAAAATCTATAAGCCAAGTATTTTTTAACTACTTCCAAGGCATGGAAAAAGACTTCTCTACTATATTTAAGTGCAATCTTTTTAAATGGAATGTCATTGTGTGTGGCCGTATAATGGAACCTTCAGGCAAAATTAAGATAACTAAACCAAACACATTACCAAGTTAAATTCTTCCATTAGGAAAAGGGACTGATGGACAAAGTTATCGGAACATTGTTATGTTCTTTGCCCACAATTTGTGTTGTTGTTAAAGCTTGTTAGCGCCACTAGTTTCAAAGAAATCATTACATGTATAGTACCTCCAACAGTGTAAGTATTTTAATGTCTTATTATTGACTAGAGTCTCTAGTGAGGACAGTGAATGGTCTGTGCCACACCTTGCCCCACTCAGCACTTTTTAGAATGCCTCCTTGTGCTATTTGTTCTCTGGCACCAAGCCTCCCCTGACAGGGGAGCTGGTGAGGGGCTAGACATCTAGATCATCTGGCCGCGGCCGACTGCTCATGCGACTGCTTGCCCGACTGCAGGGCCTGGGGTCCATCAGGGCCAATGGCTGCAGCTCGTGCCCTGGGGTCAGTTTCTTACTCTCCTGGGTGTCGTCGGGGAAGTCAAAGGCCTGCGCGTGGGAGTTAGAGATGGTACTGCCATTCTGGCCTAGGCGGTTTTGCTCTGTGCTGTAGTTGGTCCAGTTTTGCTCATTGGCCTGCTTGTTGTAGTTTCGAACGGAGTTGGTTCTCTCCCCTGTGGCAAGCTTGTAGCCCGGGGGTGACATGGGAGACAGTGGAGCAGTGGGAGACGAGCATCCGTTATAGTAGGCATACTTAGCGGAGGACAGATCTTTGGGGGTGGGACTTAACGTCCCAGTACCGGGGTAGTGGATGGGCGCCTGTTTCCCCTTCACACGGTCTTTGATCCTCTTGAAGATCACATAGAAAAGCTCAATGATGTTCAGGAGCAGAGAGACCAGAGAGACCACCAGCATGAAGATGATGAAGACGGTTTTCTCCGTGGGTCTGGAGAGGAAACAGTCCACTCGCTGGGGGCAGGGGGGCCTCTCACAGGTGTAGACAGCAGACAAGCTGAAGCCGTAAATGTACCACTGGATGAGCAAGAAACCCACCTCAAAAAGTGACTTAAAAAATATACTGACAATGTATGTTCTTAAGAGGGCTCCCTTCATCTTAACTTTCCCATGCTCCTCCAGCCCGTGCTTGAGCTTTTTCATCTCAATCTTCTTCAGAGGTATGTCCACATCGCCCCCATCATTCTGGATGTTTCTCAGCCCCTCCTCTTTGCGGTTAATCTTCTGCTCGATTCGCAACAGGTAGAACACATGGGCAAGGTAAAGTAGAGTCGGTGTCGAGACAAATATGATCTGCAGTACCCAGAACCGTACATGTGATATGGGAAAGGACTTGTCATAACACACGTTCTCACAACCGGGCTGGAGGGTGTTGCACTTGAAGGCAGACTGCTCGTCCCCCCAGGCAGACTCCACAGCCGTCCCCAGCACCAGTATCCGGAAGATGAACAGGACAGAGAGCCACACCTTTCCCCCAGCTGTGGAGTAGGCCTGCACCTTGTCAAGGAGCCTCCCCAAAGCACTCCAGTCACCCATGATGGAGTTTTAGCTGTAATTAGACAGAAAATAATGACAATGTTGTTTGTGGACAACAAAAAAATTCCTGTCTACACAGTAAAAGTCACTATATTGGAAGATATATTTGTGATGTGTATTTGTTATATTTATGAATCAAATTAGACATCTCAAGAATTAGTTTAATTAGTGTTTGTAATGTTTTTTTGGCATTAGTGATACACACAACAAATAAAATGTCAGAAGAAGGCTGAATGAGACAAATATCAAATTAACCAAAGGATGATATTCCACTAGTGGCGAATGGAGGCAATTACAACAGTTGTGGTATGTTTTTGAGATCTCTTGAACCAGGTTGCCAGTTTTGATATTAGGAAGACAGCATACACCTAAACATTCATACGATTTATACTTCCATAGAAGGCAACAATTCATATATTTTTCTCTAATATTGCATTGGGATTTGCTTTTTAAATTTGAATGCAACACTAGACAGAATCTTATCTAACTAGTCGGCACTTCTCAAAAACGCGCTTTTCCTTGTAACAATAATGCTGACTTTTGCTTGTCTGGCATAGACATCCATGTGTTTAGCATAGATTGTAAAAAGAGAAAGAGACGGATAAACATTCAAATGGTTTTGTGTATATATTGTATATAAATTGTATACACAAAATTCTAATGATAAAGTCAAGTCATTCAACAGTGCTTTAAATGAAACGAAACATCAACAGTGACGTGAAGATGATCAAAGCTGATCATTAAATGTAAAAGTCAGTCCTAAATCAGTCTATACTCTAACAACAGAAACGTGATTCTACATTTGAAAGGAATGTAGAATCAGTCAGTGCTTGGAGAACAACTTTGGTTACAAATTTGTTCATATAATGAAGTCACTGATATATCCTCAGGTTGGAAATTCTTTAGGATGTTGCCCCATTTTCCAAACTGGTATATTTGATTGGAGAAAAATTATTTCTCCCAATCGGAGCTAGATTTCCAAGTTCCCAGTTGTCTTGATGAGGCATTAACTCTAATTTGTCTCAACCCCACAGACAAACTTGCTTCTGTTAAGGACACAAAATTAGAAAGTATTTGAACAAGTTCAACCAGAGCTGCATTTCTTTTAGCATAGGACTAAGTGAGTTGGGATACCTGATGGGAGTCACAAAAACATATCATTCTCTCACGTGCAACAACTTCGGCAAAGTCTATTGGTAGATGCTGATTTTAAGGTGGATCAATCATACTAACTTTAAACTCTAGCTAATGTTTGCAGGTGTGGCCTCCACACCTGGCACAAATCTAGGTCAAAGTTAATATTTGGTGAATGTACATATAATTCAAATAGACCAAATAAGAAATATGCTTTCATAATGTGCTGGCTTGGCCATAAAATACTGCGTTACAGTTGCCACAAAAAACTAATGGACTTGAAAAAGCAATATAATAATCATGTGATATGGCCAAAAAAAACTGCTAGAATTATGTGATAGGGACTTGTACAGCTTGATTCTGGTTTTCCAATTCCAGATGCTAGTTGAATCTTATACATCCATCATGTGATTTTGATGGCTACTGTAGGCCTATTAAAAGTATGAGAAGAGAACCACAATTTCAAAGGTACTTCTAAAAATACAAAGTGAATAGTGTAATGGTATATGATAGAATTCAACATGGTGAAACTCAAGCAAAAGCATTTGTTTCCTCTTCATCACAGGCTATAAAAATGTGTTTCTCATTAAACCATTGTTTGTTAACAACTCTAATAAACATTAAAGAATGTAGGAAAAAAGGATGCGAAATACATCCAAGTTTGGCACTTCAGCATTTCTCAACGTCACATTGTATTGTACTGTGTAATCGAAAGATTTGTATGCAATTACCCGGAGTGTTAAAACATTTTAAGCAATTTCAGATACCATTACTAAAGCTCTTCACAAAAGATATGAATCTCTTGTCCCATAAGAAAAACAGTTACACAATCCTATCTTCCTAAGACAAGATGTATCGGCATTCGGTTTATCCTAGATATATAAGTATATCCTCATTAACTATCATCCTCGATAAACACAATTCCCAAAAGCGGGACATGGAATTGAATCAATTCATAAATTCAAACTGCCTACGGTATATACCCGAAGCGGTAAATGAACT
This sequence comes from Esox niger, assembly GCA_016801105.1. Lineage (NCBI taxonomy): Eukaryota > Metazoa > Chordata > Actinopteri > Esociformes > Esocidae > Esox > Esox niger. Next base: position 9,386 of record JACXGJ010000287.1, read on the forward strand.
GCACAAATGTTGGCAGGATCTCTGCCCTCATTGCGAGCGATCAAACTTGGGACCATAGTTCACCTGCCAGGAACATGAACTCTTAGACCGGGAACCAAAAGTGCATCGAGGATTGAAGTTTGTGTATGAAATACACACACATGGGATTAAGGTTTAGCAGTTTGAATGCCTTCTGACTGATGATTCTGAATGAAGCCAGTACACAATTAAAGTCCCTGGAATGACTGCACAATGAACAGACCCAGTTCACAGAAGACGTTACCATTTGTAGGGTGCGTGTAACAACAGCATGTGTCTTCACTTACCTTATAATGTACTGCATATAGTGCAGACATAGTGGTCTGGAGTGAGCAATTTCACATCACAAACAACCTTTTATGTGCACATTTAACTTTGTATATAGTATATAAACAAATACATGATTAACCGTGTGTTAGTCAAAATATACATACATTAGAAATAATACATTTTATATCAAGGACATTTCCACCAAACGTTAAATTATCTCCTCTTCTTGCGCCACAGGACTGAAGTAACGTGTGAACTAATTTGGCTTCTCTCTCAATGATGGTGCTATGTAACAAAAAATCTAACAATACAGAATGATATCAAAGAATATCTTGATAAAAACGTGTATAATTCTAAAAAGTGTAGACTTATAGTTAGTATTTCGAATGTGCAGACTAAAAGAAGAAAAAGCGGCACTGCAGCCATCCCTTTCAGATCTCTGATCTTCTAATGCCACCATTACAGCAATTAATCAAGACGTTTTGCAAAGATCATAAATTACAAGTAATATCTAGTCTAAATCATTTCAACCTTGCAGTGGGAAACTTTCCTAGAGTTAGAGGATTTAAAAAGATAAGCATCAGTGTTTTAAGAAAATAAAAACGCATCAATTAACAATGTCAGAAAGCTTGGTAAAAAGAAATCTTGAACCTAGAATTTATTTGTGGTTCCGTTACAGTCCTCTAAACTTTCATTCATTCATATCATGCTGCATTTAGAGAAAACTGCCTCAGGTTGAGCAATAATTGCACCGAGAAAAAAGAAAACAGTAAAAGAAACAGATGAATCGAGGTCCAAATTGCTTGTTCAAGACCCTTACAACTTTTCTAAACTTGGGGAAAGAACGTCTCATATAACGGATTGTCTTCAGAAATGCAACGCTTTTAAATCAGCACAGTTCGTCTGGATTGTGCTCAACTACTTTTCTCAGCATATGTTATTAAATTGTACTTCTTCAGATCAAGAAAGAAAGTTAACTTCTGGAAAAGCTTACCTGGAAGGTTACTGAGAAGTAAGAAGAGAGCCCTTGGGGACTTTCTCCGTAACTTCTTGATAACTGTCTCTGCTTTCTTGAAATCCAAGTTTGGGACCACGGAGAAACTGAGCTAGACTTTTCAAACTTTCCCTGCTTATATCAGGCCACATAAGAGTTGGGGGGAGAAAAAACTTGCGATCGAGAGTAAAGTTTGCTGTCACCTGACCCCTACGTCAGTTGTTAGACCTCCTTTCGCTCTTTTTCTACAGCCTACCTTTTTAATAAAATAGTGTTCTATTAAATGTAAAGTTAGAATAACAAATTAACAGATAATTTGTAATGTTGACTGATTTAAATGTTTAATGGATAGCAATCCAGCATATCCTATATACCGTTTTGTAGTTTCTGGGTCCTGTGCGCAAATCTGGTAACAAGTAGCGTAGTTGAGAAGTATTGTTGTAATTATTTATGATCATATCTATAATGTGTAGATCAAAGCCACAGTTGCTAAATTTGCTTGACAGTCTTTTGTTCCCTTTTGTGTTAACTCAAATGAAAAACAAATATGTAAAATATTATTCGGGATGACTGAAGAATATATTTTGGACAAAAATATTGCCCAGAAATGTAGCATTCGGTTTTATAGATAGGACCCTAATGCAGATCAGACTTTCAGCTGCTACTGAGCAGATGTAATCTCTATCTCCAAGTTTATGGCGCCATCTTGTGTGTGCTTTAGGAATGTGCAGATATTAGATATTTTCATATTTTATAGACTACAGCGAAACTACACTAGGTTGAACAAGAGAGAGTAGTCATTCTACGTGTTTATGGGACAACTAGAGACGAACTGTTGCTAACGTTAGTGAGGCAATACCTGAGATTCTCTGGTTTTACGTCTACGTAGGCTATGGCACGCGGTTTAACATAGTGAATGTATATTTGATATCAAGTATTTATTTGTTCGTTGGCTATAAAAATTCGCTTTTAATAATTACAGATGCTTACAAAGTAGGGCTGCCCCCTGCTCGATCTCTTGTCAACTCGATGTTCAGATGAGTGGCAAACTGTCATTGGAAACACGGTAGTAAATAAGCGTTTTATGTACCTAAATAATATATTTAAATATTTAAACAAAACATCCGGAAGCTGTTCGTTTGCGATGTTCATCATTTGTCACCAGAAGCCGCACACATGTATTGTGACTAAGAGAGAAATCGTGCTAAACAGGTGGTTATGTGAAGCTCTCACCAGGACATTGTCATTAATGGTTGATTGGACCTATCATAACTTAACAGCATTCCTATTGTTATCCGGTCGTCAGTGCTCTGTTCGACAGTTTATTAGAATTGCGCAATTTAGATAAATAATCAACATCACAAACGAACAGCTTCCTTATGTATTTGTTTTATATACATAATGAGGCATTTTATATGCGTCACAAGCATGATTGCTATATTCTTTCAAATTACACAATTTAGGAATAGGCTATGTTGGAGTTGTAGGTAACGTTTTAGGTAATCTCCTCACCTTTATAGTTACGGTACGCTCCCGCTCCGGGCTAACCAACTTTCTTTTATATACTTTTTTAAACATTAAAATACAGTATGATGACAGAATGTGTAGAATTGTAAAACATGACTTTTAAGATGCATAGCTCTGTCACGTGGTTAAACTATTGGTATGGCAGGAATTACATTCGTTTTAAATTGCATTTTATCATAGCCAGGTAACCAAATGTCAAGAATATAATTAATCAACTGCAAATGTTTCTACACCATTTTATTTATTGGAGTTGTAGTGAAGTAATATAACGTGTTTATGTACATTCAAGCCTTGGAATATCATTATGTGAAATCTATTTGAAGCCTAAGAAGTATACCTCTTTTCATTCATTGGTTCATCTTCCCTCTGGACTCTCTGAATGAGTATGGAATCATGACTGCTTGGATTAGTTTGTCTTGGTGATGGTGAACTGAAGAGTGGAACTGGGTTCTCAGCTGAGTAGATAATGAATTGGTTTTGTTTCTTTGTTCTGCATTTTACTCTGGTGCAAAGCAAATAAATCATTTCCACAACGTTTAAAAGCAGGGACACACAGGCTACCACCAGCATGAAAATGATAAAGATAGTCTTCTCTGTGGGACGGGACATAAAGCATTCAGCACCAATTCTGGAACAGATCTTTAGTTCACAGTGAAACGACAGGTTCATGACAAACCCATATAAGTAGTACTGTCCCACAATAAAAGCCAGCTCTAACACTATTTTAAAGAGCAACTGGGTCATGTAGCTACGCAGCAGAAGTCCCTTGATTTTGATTTTTCCTCGGTCATCAGTGTATTTGGGCCTCTTTAAGCAGCCATTGTCAACCTGGCTCTGCAGTGCCTCTCTCATCTTGCCTTCCTGGTGGATGACATGCATGGCATGCGCCAGGTATAAAAGCGTTGGCGTGGAGACAAAGATGATCTGCATAACCCAGAAGCGGATGTGTGAAATGGGGAAGGCCCAGTCATAGCACACGTTGTTACACCCAGGTTCTTTAGAGTTGCAGGAGAAATCAGACATTTCATCTCCCCACACGTGCTCTGCGGCTGCCCCGAGAACCAGGATCCTGAAGATGAACAGGACACTCATCCAAATCTTCCCGATGGTCGTTGAGTGGGATTGCACTTTGTCCAATAGCTTTGAAAGATATGACCAATCCCCCATTACTGCTGTGTATTACTTCTGTGGGGAAAACGTTTGAAACGCATTTTATTCACGAATGCCACTATAAATAAAGTGTAAAATCATACGCATTGTATTTTTCAGTAGTCTAGTGAGTTCTGAAAAAAACTAAGAATTAAAATGGTTTCCAGCGCTATAACGAAAACATTTTAAATACAGATTTATGATATATATATTTGTATCTACATCTACATTTACATTATATACGGCACTGTCCCCAGTTTGAGATTTACTTACAGGTTATGTTGCTCAGATCAAAAACTGTTTTCATCAAGGAGCTAGCACGGAGGAATAATGTTTGTGAACTCCGGATTACAATTTAGAAAAAGTGAAGTGAAGTGAAGTCATATTTGTAAACCAGAAGGGATTGGTCAACCTGACTCACAATCATACTTATTTCTTCTAAACCAATCAGAGATCCATTTCTTCTGAATTGTGGAAAGCAGTTTCATCATGTCATGTATATTAATCTTTTCCTGTAAAAGTGAAGAGCAAGATTTATTGTGACATTCAATGCCCACTCAATGTATAACATCATTAAGAGTATGTGCTAGTTCAAACGTCTGCAGATGTGTTGAGTCATACAAATGTTGACTGTTTTCCAGTACAAAGCTAGTTCATTGAAATTTGTGTCTGGATATTTTCATCAGTATTATTTTATACAGCTAAGATGCTCCATTAGCAACTATAGTGCCTAGGACGTTCATTTACTTATGTTATAGACTGCTGCAACACTCTGAAGCATTGTAAAAGAGGCCATTGGTTTCTTGCTTACCTTCTAGACTGGTCCCCTTCTTGCCCAGTTAATTAGTTTGTCTGGATAGCCAGATCTAGGATGAGTCTTGGTGGTTCCAAACTTCTTTTATTTCACAAGGATGGAGCCTAGATGTGCTCCCAGGAATGTTCAATGATGTAGCAGCTTATTATAATCTTCCTTAGATCTACACCTTGACTATACTATCTTGGAGGTATACAGGAATTTCTTTGGACGTTATGGCTTGGTTTTTTAAATAATAAAAGTTTCAAATAAACTGTTCAAATGGCAGGCTTTTGGTCATGACTGACCTTGGCCCATTGGACGAAAATGTTTGGAACAATTGGGTCTAGTGTGGGAGTGGTCAGTAATGGTCATCCCTGCCATCATCCCTGCCCTGGAGTCAATTAGGACACTGATGAAGGACCGGTAGCAGCCTATGTAGACCGATTGACAGACAGATTGACTTTACATCTGCTGCTTACCCTGCTGTAGGACTTATCCAGATTTAAAGATAATGGTTCTTAGGAATCTAAATGATTCAGCGGATCTGACAACTGAGCCTTCAGTATAACGGGGCGATCGATTGCTCACCTGTAAGTCAACCACCAACTTCATGGATTTGTTAATAATACGTTCCAGGATATTTGACCGTACCAGGCCACAAGGCAGTCGACCGTACCATTGGTCATTAACTCATCGGTGTAATTGATGCGACCGACCAAAGTGGTATCAGCTGAAAACCTGAATATTTGTAGGGGAACGTTTGCAGCACTCCACTGCTGAGGGATTAAGAGTCAAAACATGTTTTACAGACTTTACACATTTAAATGTATGTATGCCAGGGGGAGATTGGGTCACAGACAGGCATGGATGGCATTGTCCTATGGCTTGTATATGGTGCTGTGAGCATGGTTGAGAATTCAATGTGTTGTGTAGAAAATGTCACCAGTTGCTTGTATCTGTTGGTGTGGTTAAGATCTGTGGATGATGCACAATCTCTGAAACACAAGGGTTCACACAGAGACCAAATACCACTGACTCATTGTGACTTTTTCATTTTCGTCTGACTGTGCAAGGGATTTGGCTTTGGGAGGCTGAATAAAATGATGATATAAAAAGGTTTTGGGGAAGTTACGCCCTTCTTGGTTTTGAAATGAGTAAAACGGGAAAGGAGAATGTGGGGTGTAGGCACGTATGAGGTTGGAGTGTTTTGAAACATGATTATACAAATGATGATGTCAAACTATAAGAGTAGAGAGAAAGGTTCGTAAAGAGAGAACTACTTCAGTAGAGAAGAACTGTTGTGAGACCACTGTGCTCACCACTGAGGTAAGAAACATGCATAGATTTCTTCAACAGATGTTGTTTAGGTATTACTCTTTCATTCACAGAAGATGCAACCAAGCATAGTACATTCTTGACATAGGCAACCGACACATCCAAACCCTTCATATTATATAGAACATTTACTGACTACTGTATAAACATGTAGTTCGTACAGAACTCACATATTATGTTATCTTGTCTTTGTCCATTTAGCTACACCGGACAAAAATGGGGGACTGGTCCTTTCTTGCCTCCCTGTTGGATAAAGTACAATCCCACTCTACAGCAATTGGGAAAGTTTGGCTGACTGTCCTGTTTGTGTTTAGACTCCTGGTACTGGTTGCAGGGATAGACAAAGTATGGGGAGATGAACAATCACGTATGGAGTGCAACATGAATTCACCAGGCTGTAGGAATCACTGCTATGATGTTGCGTTCCCCATCTCACTAATGCGTTTCTGGGTTCTTCAAATCATCTTTGTCTCCATCCCAACTCTGGTTTACCTGGCACACGTCATGCACATTATCCACAAGGAGAACAAACTGAGACGACAACAAGTAAAAGGAAAAAATGGAATCATTAAATTGCCCAAATACACAGACGAAAAGGGGAAAGTTCACATAAAGGGAAATTTGCTTGCCAGTTATATGTGCAATATCTTTTTCAAGATTATATTTGAGATTGGATTTATAGTAGGTCAGTTCTACCTGTTTGGTTTATCATTGCCTAGAAAGATTAATTGCCTTGGAGAACCATGCCCGGGAATCCATGTGGAATGCTTTATATCTCGTCCCACTGAGAAGAATATATTTCACATCTTCATGCAGGTGATGGCTTGTGTGTCCCTTGTCCTCAATGTGGTGGAGATGTTCTATCTGATTGGATCAAAAGCGAGGCAGAGGCATAACAGACCGTCAGCAGTTGAGATGTTTGCACTAAATGGGGAAAACCGACAGTCTAATAAAGAAACATTTTGCTGAATATTCAATTAAATCACTGTCTAACTTAAGGTTTTATTTTGCATGACAAGAGCTATTAATCTCACAATTATGACTAGAAATTACAAAATCAATGACTTGTTTTTACCAGTATTCGGTGAGTGTGATGTAAAACTGACAAAATGTTTTGTATGAAGTGTTTGTTCCCATTACACTTTTTTTGCCGAAAAGGGGTGTAGCATACAGGACTCTGCGAACTGGGATATTCTGACATGTGATAAGAAATTGTTGTCTTGTGGTTTAAACATCTTAGGTGTTTGAGGAATGTTTTATTCGAAACAATGCTAGATTAGATACACAGGCCACATTTAAATATATATTTATTTTGTAATTTTAATTTTTATTGTTCATATAATCATAAAATAGTAATGTGCATTTGATATGAAATGTGCCCTTTTAACAAATAATGTACAGCTGTCAACCTCTATTCAACCTCAGGTTTGACCTTAGATACATTCCTTCCATTCAGGCTGTCAGGTATCCAATAGCAAATCTGATGCTGAATAGCGTTTATGATGTTACATAATTCTTCTTCATGTGTAGATTTTTTTTTCATGATGTGGCTACACCAATAACACTGAAAATTACATGGTTAGATGGTTAGATTGTATTAAATATATCACTTGTATTACTATATATTACTTGTGTCACTAAAAGTAAGCCAATGTTTGCTTATTCTGCGCATTCCTGCAGATATACAATATAAAGTAGCTACTGGCTTTTCAAACACATTTATTATTATGGTTCATTACCAGTACAAGTCTGTTGGATCTCATGACAGAAAATGACAATATCCTTCTTTGGCTCCATGATATACTTTTTAATACATGCTTTACATACAAAGAAAACAAACCTATTGTCCTCAATAGTTGCCTGTTTCTCATCTTCCTTTATCTTATGACATAAAATACAGTCCAGACAACAGTCATATTTATAAATTCTATTTACAACACAAAAAATTCCCAAATCAACTTGAATATTTACATAAGTAAATGTTCAGTGTCACTTTAGAATATATCACAAGCAATGTATGAGATTTCTCGTGCTCGTGGATTAGCCCAGATGTGGAATGGTATTGGCCCGCATCATCCATCTTATGGAGGGTTAGTAAACAAATACAGGGGCCTTGCCTTTTTGCACTGCGATTCTTTCTTCCTCAATCCAGCGAGAAAAGGATTACAGTCTAGACTTCATGATTAAACGGTCAGCCTGATAAGAACCAATGGACATGTTTCAACATCGACTGCCCTGAGTCCACTGGGAGTTCTGGTAAGGATGCAGAGCCTTTATCATCAAGTGCATGTCAAGGCAATTGGGGAAAGAAATGGGGTGAAAAAAAACTATGAGGAATGAATCAAGATGCGTACATAATCACAAAAATACCTTTAGACCATCTCTCTGTGAAATGACAGTACTACTGAAAATTAGGTTGTATTAAATCACTTATCTTACAAAGACATTTTTCCCATCAGCACCATAAAAGCCTACTGGCTATAGATATCCAGCCAAAACCCAGAAGAGCAACGTGTGCAGATGCAGAAGTACAATAGCTAGGACAATCTCCCCAGAAAGACAGGGAACTAGGGACAACTCTGTAGAGGAGCCAGGCATCGAGGATTGAATTCCCTCTAAGTGCACACGGTGACCAATTAAAACACTCTGATTTACCAGAGGACAATAAACTAAAGCTCAAGTCGTGTGTGTAAATGTTACACCCGCTGAGTGGTTCTCAAAGTGCAAGGCATGGCCAGGAATTGTTATGGGGGCTTCTAGATGCATGGGGCAATTACATTTACACCAACACTACGAGATGATTTACAAAAAAAATGTATTCTTGCTGACAATTGTAACTTCTACTGTATTGTATAGAATCAAACAAAGCCTACCAATAATCTAAATTACTGCATCTCTGAACCGTCCCAGGGGGAATTCTACCTCTGTCCAAATTGGCCACAGAAATGTCGATAGCGTTAGGAACTGGCGAGTGATAATCACTGTCTTCAGGCTGTGCTGGAACCAGTTGCATGAAGGCTCATCTTCTCATTCTGCATCATACTCCTTCCATTCAGACCGCTCTGTATAGTGAAAGCTGGAGTGGCTTTGGGTTTTCTTGAGCGAGAACCACACTTGGAGCAGATCAGATAGAATATCTCCACTACATTCAACAGCAGAGATACACATCCCACGACCAGCATGAAGATGATGAAGATGGTCTTCTCCGTTGGCCGTGACATGAAGCATTCTACAGTGAATGGACAGGGAGCTCTGCTGCATACGATCTTTGGGTCCAGCACGAACCCATACAAATAATATTGACCCACAATGAACGCTAACTCCAGCAAAATCCTGAAAACGATATTGACCATGTAACTGGCCAGCAAGTCACCTTTGATTTTGACATGACCGTGGTCATCAGAATATTTAGGCATTTTCCCTATTGCATTGCCTGCCTGATTTAGCCATTGCCTCATTTTGTTCTCCTTGTGAACGATGTGCATGACATGACCCAGGTACACCAAGGTTGGAGTGGAGACAAAGATGATCTGAAGCACCCAGAAGCGGATGTGTGAAATGGGGAAGGCATGGTCATAGCACACGTTCTTACAGCCAGGCTGTTTGGTATTGCAAACCATGCTAGACTGCTCATCGCCCCACACCTTCTCAGCCCCAGCTCCTAGAACCATGATTCTGAACACAAACAGCACAGTCATCCAAACTTTTCCGATGACCGTAGAGTGCGACTGCACTTTGTCCAGAAGTGATGACAGGAATCCCCAATCTCCCATTTTTGCTGCTTGTGAATTAAAAGAATAAGAAAGTAAAACATGAGTGCAATGTCAAATTACACTGGTTGCAAGCAAACTGGTTGAGTTCACCAGTAAGTACATTAAAATGACTATCATCCAACAGGAAATAGCCAGTGGTAAAGAGAGAACTCAAATGGGACAGTATGACTCTTTCCTAGACAAGACCAAAATGAGCTTGAAAGCACGGCAGGACAGGGGATATTTTGCACTGTCTGCTGTAATGATGTCTAATATTTTGGTTTGCCAGTGCTGAAAAACCCACACTGCTCTGTTAGGGTCACTCTATCAGTATACATGCTACAATGTGTGGTCTGTATCAATGATTTACTTGCTCTAAGTAATGCACACACTGACAATAATTTTATTAAAATGTTACACATACCAAAGTCTTTATTTAAATTGTGTACAATATATTATTTTTACTCATATACTCCTATAACTATTATAATAATTTGTAGGTTATGTTTCAATTTTATTGTTGTATTGCAAGAATACTGTTCGAATACTCAAAGCTTATTCGTTAATCATAATTTTAGATTAGCATTATTACATTTGTTCCTGTTAGAAGAGAGTAGTTCATTACTACACACAGGCAAAAATAAAGAAGAAATATCTCTTACCGTTAAAGAGACACAGGACACCACAGCCACCAGCTTTGAAATTATACAATGTACCATAGCCAACAGTAGTCTACCTTGAACTTTAGATTTGTAGGATTGCACAATATGCACGTGATGTAAGAGGTCACATTGGTTGTCCAGGAAATTTTGGGTGTACCTGGGTATGATAGTACAAGTTAATAAGTGTTAAAAATTGGCAACACAATGATAAAGTGCTTTTCCTCAGAAAGTTATTATTACGTCTAAGCGTTTCCCCCTAAATCAGCAATAACCATGAAAAAGCATTCCAATTTAAGGCGTGGCATACGTTAATCTAGATAGAAAAAGGGTCATTTATTGTCATGAGATTTTATATCAACGTTTTCTTTTGATTTCTTTGAATATTTGTTAGAGAGTACATCTTTTTGTCATTGTCAACACTTTCTAAGTTTTTTTCTGGAATTACAATATTTTTGTTATTCTAGCCTACAGTTATGAGCCCCTTTATAAAGATAAACCTATCTAAGCCTGTTTATGAAGAGAGAAGAATGATGTGCCATTTTGAGGACAAGGGCCATGTCAAAATCAAATCCTTATTTTCAAATGATGCCCAGAGCAATAATGTTATATTTCAGTCAGAGTTGGAGAGGGACAGATTACAAGTAGTCAGTTGCATTAAAAATATTACAAATAGTTTGTTATATGTAGAAGGATTGCAAAAAAACTAACATTAACTGTAATCCATAACATTACAAGCAAAAATAGTGTGACCAGATTACAGATTTCATTTCTATATACAATAATATAAAAAATAGGCCTACCCAATGTTTTGAAGAAATTAAAAACATGAATATAACACAAATAATAGAATGGGCTAACACATCTTTAGATTTTAGGTGATGTTCAGATACAAAGTCAGATTCTGGAAGATCAAGGGTTATTTGGTTAATTGGAATGACTGCATATCTGACAGACATTCTGTGTGCAACATAGAGATGCAGCCCAATAATATTGAGGTAGAAAGCAATGGTTCCGAAACCCTTTCTGAAAGCACTGTACATAACCCATAAGGTAAAAATTCTGTCTTTGGCCAGCTATATAAACTCTCACATTGATTGATCCTGCAAAAGGTGTTTAATTGTTTATATTCCCATTTGTCTTCTGATACGTCTTAATATTAAAGTAATCTGAAAGTAATTCAGAGTAATCAGATTATGTTACTATATTTGAGTAATCCAAAAGTTAGGTTACTGATTACAAATGTGGAAATGTAACTTGCAACTGTAAAGGAATAGATATAAAAAGTAACCTACCCAACCCCGACTGTGGTTTATACACCCTTAAACAATGCACGTCACCTGAATTTCTTCTGTAAATTGCTATGGATATGATTCTCTGTTACAGTATATTGCTAAATATTTGACATATACAATCACTCATTTCTCGTACGTGTCTAGTTTGGTAATGTTCTGTTATAGTAAAATAACTGTTGGAACACATTACTTCCTGCTCTTTACCATATGTTAATTTAACAGCTATATATTTTCATAAATGTGTAATATTCTGTCATGCTTAACTGATTTTGTTGATATTTAATGTGTTATCTTATCTCAAACAAAACACCACAAATGTACAAACAACATATTTGATTTATTATTTTAAAATATACAATAGATCCGTGCATATATATACATATACATACACATATCGATGGATAATATATATTAATGGAATACATTAATAAATCACTCATTATAATTTCAAAACCCCTGCAGGAAGTGCAATAACTTGCAATAACTTAAGATATTTGTTTTTGACATACCATGGTGATATTGAGAAATACATTTCTACTATCCAAACGTCAGGATTTATCAGAATTTAGAGTCTGCGTAATATACAAACATTCATTCAAGTGGACAATATTACAAGAGATTAAAAACATTCAAGGCAAAATAACAATTAAGGATTCTAATGATCACAAAGCATCTTTTTCCCTTCCTTGGCTCCATCCAGACTGCCCCCTATACTCTGGCCACTCTCAAACTCCAGGTTCATCTTGTTCTGTCTCAGGGCATCCATCTCAGTAACCACATAACTGCGTCCTTTTGGACCACCACATCGGACTCTCGTACAAAATAGATAGAGCACCTCAATCACATTCAAAGCAAGAGACACACAGGCTACGACCAGCATGAAGATGATGAAAATAGTCTTCTCTGTAGGACGGGACATGTAGCATTCTACCGTGAAAGGGCAGGGAGATTGAGAACAAGGGAACATAGGAACCATGACAAATCCATACAGGTAGTACTGGCCTACAATGAAAGCAAGCTCTAGAATAATCTTAAAGAACAACTGAGTCATGTAACTGCCCAGCAAATTCCCCTTGATTTTGATCTTCCCTGCATCATTTGTGTATTTGGGCTTCTTCATTGTGCCACTGTCAACTTGGTTCTGCAGCGCTGCTCTCAGTTTGTCCTCCTTGTGGATGACATGCATGGCATGCCCCAGGTATAGAAGAGTTGGCGTGGAGACGAAGATGATCTGCATGACCCAGAAGCGGATGTGTGAGATGGGGAAGGTCCAGTCATAGCACACGTTTTCACAACCAGGTTGTAGCGTATTGCAAACAAAGCCAGACTGTTCATCGCCCCACACACTCTCTGCTCCAGCACCCAAAACCATGATTCGGAACAGGAACAAGACACTCATCCATATTTTCCCGAGGACTGTTGAGTGCGTCTGCACCTGGTCCAATAACTTGGAAAGAAAACCCCAGTCTCCCATGTTTGCTGAGGTTTTTCAGCTTCCTAGAAAAAAGACATGAAACATGGCTTCAGTGAATCTGAGAGCGGAATGGGCACAAGTGTTCCATCTTATCTGTGTCAGCTTGTTAGCTTTTCATTATGTTTTCATCCTTAATCATTAATCTTACTATAGGAAAACAGACAGATTGGCCATAAGCCCAGGGCTTAAATTCACTATCCCTTCAATCTCTTGCATTTTCCTTTAACAAAATAATATATACTGTGACAAGTTTTGATAATCACCTGTGTAAGTTTCTAACAAGAAGCCAAAAATGTAAATACAATAAGCAGTTGAAATATAAACTATAGTGGCTTTTATTATATATAATGCATTCATTATGTTTAATAAAAGCTACTATAGTTAATATTTAGTATGAAACGTAAACATATTTCTTCTGATAACAATACAATACATACACAAACTTGATTAAATAAACTATTAGAAGAGAAAATTAAGAAGCGAAATGTTGTGCTTACCTGGTCCTGACTCTATAGAGACTTTGACCAACTGATCGTTAACATGAGTTGAACCTTGAGTTTTTGGGGCCTGTGGTGAGTATTGCGCAAAGCACCTGCAGGTTCACTGTCAGGTTGTCATAATCAGCAAATTAGATTTTCAAAGTTAACCTTTAGATGACTGACTGGGTGGCCCCGCCAAACATTAAACTCCTGTCAAAAAACAAACATGGACAATTATACAGGAATATCTGCAAAAATGTTTTTATTGTACTGAATAAGAGAGATCACAGAACTGTTTTCTACATGTATAATGGTCAATTAGATCAACACAAGCAATGCCACGAACAATAAAACAAATTCCAATTGAAAGGTACAAAATTTTGGCTCAATGCTGCATAAGCTTAAACTCTATTTCAAATACTATGAGGTTAATTAAAGCATAGATTCTGAAATTGTATTTCAGGGTATTTTTATACATACTGGTTTTAATATTTAAAAATGACAACAGGTTTTATACTGACACCCATAAAACATCATTTCAGGGCACCCAAAGCATTGTTGGCTTAACCATTCAAAATCATTCTAATCTGAGAAACTACATCAAATGAAATGATACAGAGCAATATTTTTATAATTTTTATATATATTTTACTATACAAGCTCAATGACTGAAAATGTCATAAATGTAAATAATATACAGGAATTACATACTTGTATACATCGAGCTCTAGCCTGGTACTAGACTAATTCAATCAGTATGGATGCATGTCATGAGAAAAACAATTGTGTACAAAAGCTGACACCTTAGATGTGAACCTCCCCCATGTTTGCAGTGTTGTCTTCAGAAGCCACACTTTTTGCCACTCCACTGACCAACTTCCTTCCCTGCAGCTCCAACTCTAGATTGACCCAGTTCTGCATAATCTGGTCCCTGTTCTCAAAGGCCTTCCTCTCCAAGACGGGGGTGACAGGGGTCACCGTATAGTCCTGCCTTCTGTCCAGGCACTCTTGGACTGATTTCACAAACAGGTAGAAGAGCTCAATGAGGTTGAGGAGCAGAGAGACACAGGCCACCACCAGCATGAACCAGATGAACACAGTCTTCTCTGTGGGCCTGGAGAGGTAGCAGTCCACCTTGTGAGGGCATGGGTGGCGACTGCAGACATAGCAGGCCTGGAGGGTGAAGCCATACAGGTAGTACTGACCCCCGATGAACCCCACCTCCAGTAAGATCTTGGCCAGGAGGTGTGCTACATAACTGTGCAGCAGACGGCCACGTAGGTTAATCTTTCCATTGTCATTGCTGTACTTAGGGATTTTGTAGGCCTTTTTAAGGAAGTTATTGGCCTGCTCATCCTGTACTTGGCTCTTCATCATCTTCTTCCTGACCTTCTTTTCTGTGTGGATGACGTGGAGGACATGTCCCAGGTACACCAAGGTTGGGGTGGAGACGGAGATGATCTGAAGCACCCAGAAGCGGATGTGTGAGATGGGGAAGGCGTGGTCATAGCACACGTTCTCACATCCCGGCTGCTCTGTGTTACAGACAAAGTCAGACTGCTCATCCCCCCACACTTTCTCTGCACCGGCCCCAAGGACCAGGATCCTGAACACAAACAGGACGGTCAGCCATATCTTCCCTATGACCGTTGAATGGGACTGCACTTTGTCCAGCAGCCGGCCAAGCAAGTCCCAGTCACCCATGTTGCTCAGTGTATGCTTGGGAAAAAGATAGAATTAATTGGATCAGTAATGACAGATATATATAAGATATTGCATTTTTTAAAAGAAAATTCTAGGTGAATGAACTGGTCTGAGTAACAGCCTTAATTCAGTTGCATAAACAAAATGCGGATAAGGACACCAAGGACTATCTTTATCTGTTCATTTAGACCAGTGAGTACATTGATAAGTGAAGCCCCATGGGCAGATATCAGGAGTCATTCCAATAACTTTTCCAATCTGGTGTGAAACAAGGACGTGACCTTGTTCAAATCCATAACACTGATTGTTCAGTAAAAAAGGGACATGGAGCCGCATCAATAATTTGGATACATTGTGATTATAGATTCCTTGCTGTGCCATAATTTAATGTAAGGACATAAACTGAAGGCACTATTACTGTGCGAAAAAAAATCACTGCAGAAAGCAGTCTTTTTTTCATCAAGGCTGCACTTATAGATTATTTGTAGGTAAACTGGTAATTTTACCAATACAAAATGTCTTAAATATTAGTTGAATACTGCATATAATCACTTCTGACATGTTCAGCAATCCCATTACCCACCAAAAAGTTAAATATCCCTCTAACACCAAACACAAACCTGAGGCAAAGCAATTAACTCAAGACCATTACATCTTGCTGCAGTTTCATTGACACAATTGAGAAAACGTATGTTACCGGATCATGCAGTAAAGATTCTGCTCAACTTACCAAAGGGATAAGACGACAAAAGGTTTGAGCAGGAAATCTCTCAGGAGGCTGATGCCAGGGTAAAAGTTTGAATCTTATAAAGACAATCTGTCTCTTTCATGGAGGAGGGACCATTCAAACCACAACAGATACAATACATCCCACCTCTTAGGCGTCTTGCCATTCAATGACTTGTGGTTTTTTGGTCTGAAGAAATAAATGTTATTTAGGTTACCATGACACCTACCATACTTGCTCCTGTATATCTGCTAGGGATCAGAAACCTGCTACAATGTTAACGGTATATAAATGTAGGCAACAAATGAAGCAAAAATATAATAGAAACCTACACAGACAATCTGCAACACAAATTACTTATCTACAGGCCAAGTATTTTCATACACAATATGAATTTATTTTTCAAATGTTACTGTCTAAATGTACCCTGACCCCCTCCTTTTTGTGAAGCATGTTACTGAACTATATTCATCAACCGCTTATCCTGTGTACAGAATCGCAGGGGGGCTTGAGCCAACTGAACTACTGAACAATATAATTTCCTAAATTATATTTCATGTCAGCATAGTTGGTCTTTTTATTTAAATGATGAAAAAATACTATAGATCCATTTCTGTGTTTATATTGTTCAAAAAATTCCAGACAGTAATGTAGGCTACCTACAAAAAGGAAGGAAAAACTTTATTCAGAATCAAATCTCAGAAATACTCAAAATATACTCAAAATGCCAATTAAGCCTCTCAAACCCCTGAGGAAAACATCACCTCATATATATATATATATATATATATATATAAATGCACTCCAGAGTAACAAACATAACAGAGAAGCAATAGCAGATTCCTACAGTTACACAGGTATTATATTCCCTGAATTACTATATATTATTATGCAATTTAAAATACAATCACATTAACACTGGTGTGACAATTTGTATGACAACTGTATGTCGGTTTTGATGTCATGTGTTCAAAGGTGGGAACTCATAGTTCTGTATGAAGAAGACCTTCAGCATGAGCTTGAGAGCATACGTGACCTCAAGGCCCAAATCCATTCTGGCATAGATTGCAGGAACTGAAACTATGAAAAAGAATACAAACCACATATACATGGTTAGAATAGTTCACAATTAACAATTACCTACAATGTTGTAATGTGCAGTCAGTGGGATTGAGTTCACTCCGCTAACTAGCTAGACTGTTAGCACTGCACAGTACAGTGGCGATGTTAGCGTCTCTAAGTTGATGAAATATGACCCTCAAAATTGTTTATCACACAACCCTCCCCAGCTTGATCTGCACTGGTCTGTGTACCTGCAGAGTATGGGGCCAGTAGCCCGTGGTCCTGTGTGAAATGCCCAGCGTGGAGATGGCATGACGAACATACACATCTGACTGTGGATTCAGCCAGCCACCTGGGGATGCTCCTTGAGGGGCCACTTGTAAAGGTATCAGACTTTGCACAAAGATTCCGTGGTGACCATATTCATGATGTAGAGCACGGGAAAAATGATCAATGTAAGCCTGAAAGAAATCCATGAAAGAATCACATGAGAGAGATTGAACATCAAGGACAATTAGGGTGTGCGTGTGTGTGCACATGTAGTATCTCACCGTGAAAGCTGAGAGAACAGCTTTGTTTGGAGAGGGTCTGTAACATGCTCCGGACGAGATATTCACCACTGCTCCACGTCTATTCTCTACCATGCCCGGTAGAACCAGGTGTGTCATCAGTGTGATGGCGGCAATGTTTCTGTTGATTTCAGTCCATAATTGGTCTTCAGACAAGCCAGTAAAGTTTGGAGAGTTCCCAAGTGAGTCATCCAAACAGTTAACTAGAAAGCCAATATCTTTGTCCCTTAAGGCATCTTTGACAGGCTTGCAAGCTGTGTGGCCCTGACTGAAGTCTGCCACAATACCCATTGTATCCACTCTGTGAGTCTCAGAAATGGCCTTGGCTGTGTCACTGACACACTCTTGGCTTACCAGGATAATGCGAATGCCCTGCCTGGCAAGTTCTTCTGCATAGACTTTCCCTATGGCCTCTGAAGCACCTGAAATACATGGACATACAGGTCATGAAAATAAAAACACTAAGTGGACTGCAGAGTTATTTGTTTATGTTTTATTGCATTAATACCTTACCATAAATGACAGCCCATTCACCAAAACGGCTGCCAAGACGCGTGTTTGGCATTAGTCGAGGAAAGAAATGCACTCTGACCAAGCTGTAGCAATCCCGCAAGAAGATAATTGATTTGCAGGCTGTATATAGAGCACCCACAATAGCTAGCGTTTCTACACATGAATTACATGACCGAGCAAGTTCTCTGTACAAAAGCTCAAAACTGTCAACAGCAGCCATCACGGGTTGTATGTAGCTACTGGGATATGCAATGGGATATGCTATCTACAAACAATAATGTGTAATTCTAGTTTACTGGACACTACAATAGTTACCACTTTTTTCGATCATATACTTGACTAGTTATTCAGTTAAACTGTGTATTGGGCCATCCAGCTTAAACAAATTGTTACCGTTGATTTATTTTTAAGCTACTTTCGCCAGAGACCACTGAGAAAATCACGTTTGCCTTTCCCGGAAGAGGTTGTAAACAAGGGAGATCATGTGACATATCATTTAAAGGTATATTGATAACAATTTGTCTAAATAACGTTGGTTAAAATCACAGGAGTATCTGAGTTTTTCTATTTCAGTGATACAATTACACATTTCCAAATTGCTTCCACCTTCGTAGCATTTTGTTTTCAGCAGATGTTCTGTAAGCAAAATCTGTGTACAATCGCTTCTGAATTGACGAACACCAATCAACCGCAATGTATGTTTCCATAGCGACGGTGGTTGAGCCAAGCTTCAGCAGGTTGGTCGTTAACTAGTTATACAACTATAGTAGTTGTAACAGACTTATATTGCCACAATGAACTGCACCATTTTTATGTACACGGTTTATTCGAATACAATATGCAATACTTTAAGAACATGTTTTGCTAAGTTGAGTCATGCAAGGAACTTGTTGTTGCTAACAAGGTATTGCAAATAGCTAGCGATATCGATTCCAGCCAGCAACGTTAATAGCTACTTTCGTTACACTAACGCTAGCTACTGTAGGTACTAGTGTACGTATCTTACTTGCAGAATGCTGTGAGTTAAGACAATGCACATATGCACAGATATTAATACATAGCCAGCAAGCTACAGTAGCGTACGTCGTTACCGTACAGTAGCTAGAAGTTAGCTTAGTTAACTCAACCCGGCCATTATTATTACCACATCAAGTTGTGATGAATTTATTTCAGCTATACATTCGTATGTTTGTTATCGCTAATTAAAACAATGTTAAATTATGCGGTGTGTGGGATTAAATTGTGTTTATTTGACTAACTAGCTTGACCGGCAGCAGTGTACAATGCTACGTAAGGTACTGTTATTAATTGACACAACATTCTCAATTCTGCAGATATTTCTGCAAAGAGTGAATCCACATCAGGGCCATGTCCCAGTTGTCAGCTGAGGATGAGGCTGAACTTCAGTCTCTGTTAAGGCAACTTCTAAAAAGCATCAAAGACAGAATCTTAGGTGCTCCATCCATAGAATATGCAGAGGAAATCCTACTTCATTTGGAGGAGACGGACAAGAACTTTCATAAGTATGCGATTAAGTACTACTTTGCTACCATACCATCTGTGGTAATGTATATCCATTATCTAATGCTTATTCTTTGGTCTGTTTTCAAGTTATGAATTTGTCAAGTACTTGCGGCAGTATGTGGAAAACTCTTTGGGAGCAGTCATTGAGGAAGAGACAGAGAGCTGTGCCAGGGGAGGACATGCTGTTGGGTCTGGCCAGGACACCTTAGTTCATGCTGTTGCAGGGAAGACAAGAGAATCTGTGGAGTATGTTGGGTGTCTTTTTGTTCACTGTCCAAAAAGGATTTCCAGTGACCTGTAAATAGGAAATGTGTTATTTCCTTTATAACTAAAATGAGTACTCATATTATGGAATATACCACTGCTTAGCCCATGTTATATCCTATGTGCTTCTTTGTTTCATAATTAATACAATTTGTCTCGTTTACTTTGTCGTTTGTAGATACAAGCAAATGATGCAGACACTGAAAAACACAATGATGGTTGTTGTTGAATCACTAATAAATAAATTTGAAGAGGACCAACTTAGAAAAGAGGAGATGCACAGGGAGAGCCAGCATCAGCAGTTAAATAGCCATTACAGTGACAACTGCTCTGACAGTGATTCATCTTTCAATCAGGTAATTGCATGTAGAAGAAACTGAAGTCACTGTTAATGGGTTCGTTTTCCAGTTTCTGTTTTAGGGTTGGAATTTGAATTTGGCTGCTACTGCATGCTTTACTACTCTGCTTTATAAACACATGATACATTTTTTCTATGCTAGCAGTTAATAGTGATTTATAATGTGCTAAATCTGTGGGTAAAGTGAAGGTCCATCCAATTATCCTCTGAACCAGATTATCATTGTACCATGTAAACATGTTTTTATGTAAAAAAACAAATATTATATTTATATATAATTACATTGTAGGTATAATTTGTTTGGGTTGTCTCTGAATTGAGTTTGTAACCAGTGTAATTAATTAATGATCTCAGAGCTAATGTACACTAACTATGCATTAACTAAACTTGCTTCCATTACTTTTTGCAGAGTTACACTTTTATCAAACAAGAACAACTGCAAGTTCTTGCTGAAAAGCTTGACCCTAGTAGACCTAAAGAGGTAAAAGGATTTCAGTATAGTTTCTATCCTGTATATTGGCTAGATTATTACTTGATTGGCAAACAATTATTTTACTGTAGCATATGATGCGTGGTCTTTATGTGGCATTGTGATGTGTTGTGCAGGTGCGCTGGGAGGCTCTGCAGGCACTATGTGGTGCCCCTCCCTCAGATGTGCTGAGCTCTGAAAGCTGGAGTGACCTGTGCAGGAACCTCCTAGCTGCCTTGGCTGACCCAAACCCTGAACTCGGTGTAAGTCAGTGAAAAAGGTCACCAGAAAGGCACAAAGTACTGGAGATAATTCACTCTCTGCAAAATGTTTGTTTCATGTAATTTTGATGTGCCCCCTTCCCCGGGAGGGGGGCACAAAACGTATTGTTTTGTAAATATCTTTGGTTGGTTTCGTTTTCATGAACATTTATCACACATGGAAATTGCAATGAATCCCAGCTGCAGGAGTTCTGTATCCTAAAGGATATCTTTTACTGTCCTCAGATGTCTGAATGTTGTTTTGTTTACTATCCAGGATAAGGTCTTGCGCTTTTTTGCGAAAACCTTCTCTTCTTGTCCGTTGAATTTAACAAGAGAGATCTACACGAGTTTAGGTAATTTAACCCCTTCCCACACAAAAACTCACAGGTTTCTGAGATTTGTTCTCTTCTTTGTGGATAATGAGCTGGATGTGTATTTGGTCTTTTGACAAATAGCAAAAAGTCTGGAGTCTGATTTCCTGTACCATAAACTGAGGCTTCCCACTGGATCAACTGGAATTGATGTAACCAGGCAGGACATTGCTCGTCTTCTACAACAAGTATGCACTCAAATGAGATACTGTTATAAGTGAAGCTCAAATTAAATATGAAGATTTGTCAGTAAGCTCATCCTCAGGAAAGTGCGCTCAGCACATACAATTTGTTCTTGTGGGTGGGTGGGACCATAGCATTCTGTGGAATTGACCTTACTGAGTTACATTCTGGTAATAATTCTGTTGAATTGTTTCCCCTGGCAGCTTCTCCTCATGAATCACTGTGTTACTTAGCAACAGCACTGCTCTACATTTCTTTGCCCTGTTTCAGGATCAGTCAACATGACTTAAGCATTTGTTAATAAGATATGTGCATTTGGGCTGTGTGTCTGCGAATGACATTGCATTTTTACAGACTTGCATTTTATTTCCCCACCAGATGCGGTTGATGAACGATTTTCAAAAGGAAGTAACCACCTTTTGGATACGCCACCCAGAGAAGTGGGTTTCTGTTTTATTGTGTGTTTATTGTAAGCACTTGAAAATATTTTGTCTAAAATGCAGTTTTCTATCTGTCTCACTAGGTACATGGAGGAGATAGTAGAGAGTACTTTTTCTCTTCTGTCCTTAAATTCTGAACAAGGGTCTGGAAGCCCAGGACCAGAGAAAGCCTTGGAGCCCATGCACCTTGTTGCCCTTTTGGATATCAAAGCCACCTGGTTTGAGAAATGGATGGTGGGCAAAATTAGAACCATAATTATCTGAAAGTAATCACTCCCATAGGAACTTTGATCTCTTGTCAGTTGGGTTGGAAAGGGTACAATAATAGAATAATTTATAGTTAAACATAAATTACCACAATCTTGGCGTTTTTCAAAAAATGTAAGTAATGTATTCAACCACAAAACACCTAGTGGTCTTTTGGGGTATATCAGATTATCACAGGTTTCTGTAATTATCTTGCCATCTGTGTAATGATTGTAAACCCTAATGTCAAGGGCCCCAGCATGTAACAAGCCCCTAGGCTAAATTTATTTTTCAAGTCAGCAGTTCTTTACCTAAGAACCACATGTGTATGTGCTCTGCAATGACTTCCAGTCACAATCTTGCTATTCCATGAGTCTGAGACAAATTGTTATAAGCCCATGTCTACCCAACCCTGGTTTTCTACACAATTTGCCTTGCCTTCAGCCAAGTTCGTATGATGTCTAAGCAGGACCAACTCAAGCCTTTTTTCGCCCTATGTACATTTTGTTTCGGGGCCTGTCTACCTGCTGCCTGAAATAGTACTATTTGGGCTCCCTGAAGGTTGGGGCCTCAGAGTATGTCAGGAATAAGGCCCTTATTACCACGGATGTGCAGTGACATAGCGAAGTGCAAAGGCCACTTGCATATTGATGGAAACATTACTGAACATTTAAGTAAAGTATGTGTTTTTGTCAGTGCTTTGGTGTCAGGATTGTTAAATAAGTTGAAAATGATTACAGGTCATGTAATGTATGTGAGTTAATCGAAGATATCAGTTCATTGAATGTACTGCCATTGTTACATGCTGTTGAAAGGATGTGAATGATTCATTCCCAAATAACCTAGAATTCCTGTAACTTTCTTAAATATCTGGTAGCTTTGTAGCCCTAATAGGTATTTTGTATTTTTTCTCTTCCAGCATGCTTACTACAGCCGGACTGTTGTTTTTCGACTTCTAGAGAGGAGGTACAAGTGTTTGGTGAGTTAGTAATGACTAATCTTAATTGTTATGTGACAGTTGGCAAACTGGTAATGAGGTGGTGGTGAGATTGATGATGAGCTTATGGGTACTTGAGTACTCTTAAAGGCCCAATTTAATCCTTGTAAATGTTTATCTTTTTTAAAATCTTATTTGTTGCTGTGCAGCCTGAAATCAAAACATAATATCAGACTTTTTCCAGCTTTATTTACATAGAGTAACTCAAAGTGAAAATACCTTATTTGGATCCGTTGACACTAATAGTTTGAAACCTGTCTGTAAACTGGGAGTTCTGTAGGGGTTTACCACATTTCAAACGGATTTGCACATGCTTATTCTTTAGGTTGAGATTGTAGAGGTTTAAGGGCTTCCTGGTAGCTGGTGCAACCCAATTTTAATGATATTGGAGACGTTCCTCATGACAGGTACCAGTTGAGCTGTCAGGGTTCCAGTGTGTTCATGGTGACAGGAATGATTTCCTGTGGTACATTTTCACGGCATCAGCTTTCTGGACCGCGAGACTGTGGACGTCTCTTACAGGGGGACAGCATTGATTAAAAGGGGTGGTACAGGGAGTTGGGTTTTAGAGGATGTGACCTATCACTACGCTATGTTTCGTTAAGTAGAACCTCATTGGTCGGGGCTGTGTTCGCCTAATATTACCTAGATTCATCACTGGAACAGCGGTGTTAGAAATAGCAGACCATTTGTTTCATGGGAAATTGGTCATTGTCTGCTGGGAAATAATACAAGTTCAAATATTGGTTTTATAGTTGTCTAGTTGTGCCTTTGTTTTAGCCTATTCATCATCAAAAGCTACACTGATAGTGCTCAGCATGCTAACATGAAATGTGTGCTTTGTGTTGAGTTGTCCAAGCAAGTTAATACATACTTAGGTACACTTTAGGTAGAAAAGAGAGCTTCTCGCACACTGTCTCTACTTGCAAGTGTTCAAACTACAATGCAGTGTTTCGGTCAAACGACCTTTGTCAGGTATCAATCAACAGTGATGAACAGAGCCTATATACACCGATCAGCCATAACATTATGACCACTGACAGGTGAAGTGAATAACTCTGATAATCTTGTTATCATGGCACCTGTCAGTGGGTGGGACATAATAGATTATAATATAATTATAATATAATCTGTATCTGATGTTGTAAAAGTGTATTTCTGTAAGCAGATCATGTGTGAGGTATATACCTTTGTTTCAAAGTAGATTTGATAAGACTACCAGTAAATGCTGTGTGTCTCTGATTTAGCCTATGCCAGTACAGGATTTTAAAGGACATTTTATCTAATTATTATTCCTTTACAAAACAACCACGCACCAATATCAGTATCTGTACATAAATATCACACTTTCCCTTAGTATAGAGTAACTAGATTCCATTTAGAAAGGCTTTAAACCTACTGTCAGATTTTAATTCTTCACTATCTATGTATTGTAGCTGATTCTACGTCTTTGTGATTAGTAAAGAGTACTCAATTTGATTTAGATTACCTTCTTGATTTACTTTATACTTATTATTATCTTGGCCTACATGTAATGCTGGGCCTCAAATTAACTTGAAAGATGATGATGAAGACAATGCTTTATATGTTCTAATTACACATTCTAATTTGCAATTACATTTATTATTTGTGTAGTGTATTTCAGGTCTTAAGTTTTGGTCTCGGCATTTATAGTATTATTTTGATACTTGTAATAATGGCTGCCATTTGATCTCAGATTATAGCAGCCCTTCAGCAATGTATCTGTTATTATGAGTCCTGTGACCCTGACTGGGATGAGACGAGTGAAGTCATCGATTCTATGGAGCACCAGCACATCAGTAAGTTCAACTTGTATTTACTCTGGTATTTCTGTATTGCAGGGCATCTCAACCTAGGAAAATGTAGGTGTTAATACCTGATTCAGTTTATGTCTGGTAAATGTCCAGGAAGAGGGTCAGGCAGCCCTGCTCTGTTCTCAGGATATTCTTGTAACCTACAGTTCTACAGTTCAGATCTATTGCAGCACAATACCTATAATCAACACGCAGGCCAATTATCTGTGTACGTTTTGGAGGAGAACGTTCACAGTATGTTCATTAACGCCATACAATTTAATCATTAGTGGCTAAAAGCCTTTCTGTTGCTTTTCACCTGTTCTATATCACTTGTGAAAAATGCCGATGTCAGGGCTCCCTCACGGATTGCCTCTATTCCTCCATATTCACTGGTTCACAACCCTCCTTATCCTAAACTGTGGCGGAGGGGGGTTAGATGCTGAATAAGTCAAGGATTGTTGAGGCAGACTGTTTCCACAGTTATCAGGCAGCTGGTAGTGTGTTTTCCTTTGTCAGTGTTCTTCCCCTCCTCCAGGCTCAGTGGTTCTGTCACCAGAGATAGCAGTGCTCCCATGCACTGATAAAGATGAGCACTGTGTGTTCTGCATAGTGGATGAAGGGATCAGTGCCTGGGTCAGTCAAGCTCAGTGAGTGGAGAGTGGTCCTGAATTGCTAATTGACTTATATCTACCAGGGTATATTCAGGTCTGATCTGTTTATGATAGATAAGCCTATATTGTCTATGGCCATTTAATGGATACAGCATTGGATGACCTGCTCATCTCCCGCTGATGACAAAGCCCTTTTTCTGCTAATGTAATGAGGATTTTACTGGACAGTCATGCCATCTTTTTTAGGCTTAAATCAATCAACATTTTCCACCCAAGATTCGGCCTACTTAGTTATGTTCAGTAGCTATCTACAGGTTTTAATGTTATGCTTTTTGTAGTGGAATGCTCTATTCATGCAGAATTTGTTGTTGTTGTTGTTGTTATTATTATTATTCTTTTTATTATTATTATTGATATCGTTGTTCCCATTCTAGTGTTGATAGTATACTACATCTGTGCACTACAGCTTAACATGATTGTGCTAAATAGCTTGGCCTGAATTGTAGGCTATATCATTCTAGAGCATTATTAACTACAGGAGACGGAGTTCTGGAAGTATAGAAGTTCTTTAAGCATCCTTTCCTGTATTTTAATTTACTCTAGCTCCTCTCTCTTCTTTCCTTATACATTGACCAGAGACCTCAGAATGGCCCACCAATTTTCTTCCATGTATTTTTCTTCTTGAATAGAGTGCCTTTGATATCTACACAGCCTCATGGGAAGGTCTAGTGAGAAAGAGATGCCTAATGTCTGTCTCTGCTGTATACTTTTTCCTTGCCAACCTCCTCAGCCCAGGTGGCTTTAGTATCAAAGAAGATGGAGGATTTTTCCAGAACGTGCCTTCTGTTATCTTTTTCTTGGGCAGCTTTTGTAGTGAGGCTACATTCTTGACCTTACATTGGATAAGCACAGATAAACTACCCTGCTGTCTGTGATTGCACAGAGGTCCCTTGTGAGATCCTGTAATATCAGCACTGCCTATAGTGTAGGCATTGTTTCCGCATATGCTAAATGATAGCAGGTTTTGTGAGGAAATTGTGTTTTGGGGACTTTCTCATGATCAAATGTTAAATGTCTTTAGATAGCATTCTATGTTTTCTGTTCCCATTTGTTAAACTCTAATGGTTTCTGCCCAGGCATTGCTCAAAGGACTCTCTACAGTGCCAAGGAGCTGGATTACGCTTATTTTGTTCACTCATTATGTGTGCTCGGAAGGCTTCTAATGTACACAAATGGGAGAAAGCTCTTTCCCATTAAAGTACAAAAACGCACAGGTAGGAGCAGGAATACTCTTGGTTAGATGTTTTTTTTTTTTAAACCATCTTTTGTTATTTCACAAAAATAATGTGGACCCCGGATGTTGCAAAACATTACTGCAGGTCCCCACCCTGTCAGATCAGTTTGTCATTTTCCTGTTTTACAGATCCAGTCAGTCTTACAGACCTGATTGTCATTCTGATTAGCATCATGTACCAACATACCAAGCCTTCTTACAGTGACTCATCACAAACAGGTGTGTTTTACATGTCCTTTCCCATCTTGTTACTGACTTGATGATGCATTAACCGTGTCCGAAGGTGCAACCATCGATACCTTAGTAGGTCATAGTTGTCTTACTTTATTTCAGTGAGTGTGATAGGGGCAGCAAACGAAGTGTACTGGTTGCAGTATCTGACCAGTATATAAAAGTTTGCAGGTATCCATGAGCTGGCAAGGTGAAAAAACATGTGTACTTGAGCAAGTTAAACCAAATTGCTCCTAGGTCTTTGCTGAAAACGACTATGTGTTCTCAGTCAAACCTAGTAAAATGATTCAAGTCGAGAGGAAAAAACATCCTGAGACACACTGGCATGCTGGTTATCTCAACCGTGCTGAGCCATTAAACATTAGCTTTATTACTCCTTTATTTTCATGACTAACACTGCAATACCTTTTTCCAGTCAAGTAATCAATAGTAATAAACCTTCCCTGTCTCACAGGATATCCTTTGTCTGTCACTAACTTACATTATAACATGAGACTTACCTTCCATTGGCTTTGTGCTGATTAAGATTTCATATGAATTTATTTTGCAGTTCAATAAAAGCCTGAAGTTAACTGGTGTGTGTTTGTGTGTTTGTGTGTGTGTTTAGACTCTCTTTCTCCCACCAGTCTCGTCATGGAGGTGCTGAGAAACCTGGGTGATTGCACTGAGTGTGCAGTAGAGTGCCTTTACCAAACCCCTGTCATAGAGACATTGCTGGCACCTATAATCACTCTACTTGAAGGAAGACAGGTCTGATTCAGCTGTCTGTGTGTTAGGTCATGTGGTACTTTGAAATACTGTAAATGAAGTTGTCTCTTGGTTATAAACTGGTATCTATTCCATTATGTAACTCTGGGTCATCTGAGTTAGACCTGCATGTTTATTTGGACTGATTATACAATGAAGAACAAAAGTCTAAACACCCTTTTTGATAATGCAGCTTTTGATGATGAAAAGGCTAAAATTAAGACAAATCAAGACCTTTCTTTATTTTGAAGAAGCTCTTGTTTCCAACATCATTTAAGTGGGAAAAACTCATTCAGAACTGGCAATGCCTTCTTTGCATAAGTGTGCAAACCCCTAAACAAGAGCATGAGAATAGAGAATAGCATGTGTGTTTGGATAGGTCTCTATCTACTTTGATCTACCACTCTTGGATTGTGAGGGGATGTCCTGTGAGCAACCCCCTTTATGGCAGTCTTCAAATTTTTGATAGGATTGAGGTCTGGACTTTGACCGGACCATTCCACGACATTTATCTTCTTTTTTGCAAGAAAAATCTTAGGGTTTGCGCCTCAAAATATCTTGATATTTTGAGCTTTTAATTTTCTCTTCCATCCTTACTCAAGCCCCTGTCCTCAATGAAGAGAAGCAACCACATAGCATGATGCTGCTGCCACCATGCTTAACAGTAGTTTTTGTTCATTTCATGTTGCTTTGTTATTGGATACACAATCTTTTTGAAGTTGAATAATGGGTCCATCATGATTTGTCTTGATTTTAGCCTATATTTGAACAAATGCTGGTTTGTCTTATGATTTCTTTAATTTAATCAATGCCAGGATTATTGGTACAATTCTAAAAAGGAACCAATGTGGAATAAACTATAAATTATTGCACTCATCAATGTAAAGTCACTCTGGATCAGAGCATCTGTTAAATGATTTAAATATGTATGTTGCTGGAAGCTGGACTGTACACCAATTAGCCATAACATTATGACTACTGATAGGTGATGTAAATTACACTGATATTCTCATTTTCATGGGATCTGTCAGTGGGTGGGATCTATTAGGCAGCAAGTGAACATTCTGTCTTAGAAGCAGGAAAAATTGGTATGAATCTGAGTCAGGGTCATGGGCGACCAAGGCTCATTGATGCACATTGGAAGCGAAGGCTGTCCCGTGTGGTCCAATCCAACAGATGAGCTACTGTAGCTCAAGTTACTGCTGGTACTGATAAAAAGGTGTCAAAACACAAAATGCCTCGCAGTTTGTTGTATATTAGGCTGTGTTGCAGCAGACCAGTCATGGTGCCCATGTTTGACCCCTGCCAACAATGGGCACATACGCTTCAGAACTGGACCATGAAGCAATGGAAGAAGGTGGCCTGGTCTGATGAATCATGTTTTCTTTTACATGACATGGATGGCCGAGTCATGTGTTGCTTACCTGGAAAGCACCTGGCACCAGGATGCACTATGGGAAGAAGGCATGCCGGCAGAGGCAGTGTGATGCTTTGGGCAATGTACTGCTGAGCAACCTTGGGTCCTGCCATTCATGTGGATGTTTCTTTGACATCTTCCACCTACCTGAGCATTGTTGCAAACCATGTGCACCCTTTCATGGCAACGGCATTCCCTGATGACATTGGCCTCTTTCAGCAGGATAATGCACCCTGCCACAAAGCAAAAATTGTTCAGTAATGGTTTGAGGAACACAATAACGAGTTCAAGGTGTTGTCCTGGCCTCCAAATTCCCCACATCTCAATTAAATCGAGCATCTGTGGGATGTGCTGGACAGACAGGTCCGATCCATGGAGGCCCCACCTCACAACTTTCAGGACTTAAAGGATCTGCTGCGAACGTCTTGGTGCCAGATACCACAGCACAGTTTCAGAGCTCTAGTGGAGTCCATACCTCAATGGGTCAGGGCTGTTTTGCCGGCAAAAGGGGGACCTGTACAATATTAGGCAGGTGGTTAGAATGTTATGGCAGATCGGTGTTTGTGCAAATGGGTTGTCGGTAATTTTCTGTCTAATATTGTTTGTGTTACAGGTCAAATTAAGCTCTCCAGAAACTACACTGACTCATATAGCAGACACGCTTGCAAGAATTGCCACCACTGAGCGAGGATTATCACTTTTTTTATATGAAAGAAATCTGGTTTTGGGAGACCGAAAAGGGTATGTAAAAATAGTTTCATACCGAAGATATGTTTTTTATCATTATGAATATTGTATCACAAGTGTTCAAATAAGGTACTACATTCTTCATGAGCCTAATAAGGAAATATTGAATTGCTAAACGTTCATTGTTGATAGCAAAACATCAAGGCCTGTTAGTTAAATTTAAATATTTTATTGGGGGACAAGCAACAGATCAGGCATTCAATGAGGATTTGCTTTGTGGTGTAGTATTTCAGCCGCCCATGTGATTGTCCAGTTCACCCTGAGGCTCCTGGCTAAAGAGCTACCATTGGTACAGGAGGGAGAGTCGAGCTCTGGTGTGAGGGGGGCCTTCATCTTTGTGTGTCGACAGATGTACAATACATGTGAAGGTCTTCAGGTGCTCAGTCCCTATGGCCTCCATGTGGTCATCGCTGACGCTTGGAAAAAGGTAGTACTTCCATCATAATACAACAGTACTTTGATTTCAGCAAATTCATTTTTTATTGTTTTGTGAGTTTTGCCAATACAAACTCCTGGTATGAGCAGCTACTGTACAGTGGATATAAAACGTCTACACACCCCTGTTAAAATGCCTGGTATTTGTGATGGAAAAGAATGAGACACAGATAAATCATGTCAGAACCTTTTCCACTTTTAATGTGACCTATAAGGTGAACAATTCAATTGAAAAACAAACTGAAATTTTCGAGGGGGAAAAATAAAAAATCTAAACCTTAAAATAACCTGGTTGCATAAGTGTGCACACCTCTTATAACTGGGGATGTGGCTGTGTTCAGCAATTTACCAATCACATTCAAACAAAATTTAAATAAAAGTAATTACACACCTGCCATTATTTAAAGTTCAGCAGTTTTAGTAGGATTTAAAAAAATATTTTCTAAGTTGTATCTCAGAGCAAAAGCCATTGTCCACAGAGAGCTTCCAAAGCCTCAGAGAGATCTCAATGTGGGAAGATATCAGTCAGGAGAAGGGTACATAATAATTTCCAAAACATTAGCTATACCAAGGAACACAGTGAAGACAGTCATCATCAAGGTGAGACAATATGGCACAACAGAGACATAACCAAGACCTAGACGTCACACCAAAATTGATGAAAAGAGGAGAAGAAAGCTGGTCAGGGAGGCTTCCAAGAGGCCTACAGCAACAAAGGAGCTGCAGGAACTTCTGGCATGTACTGGCTTTGTGCTACATGTGACAACAATCTCCCGTATTCTTCATATGAATGGGCTATGGGGTAGAGTGGCAAGACGGAAGCCTTTTCTTACAAAAAAAAACATCTAAGCCCGGCTGAAGTTTGCAAAAACAAACATCAAGTCTCCCAAAAACACGTTGGAAAATGTGTTATGAAACCAAGTTTGATCTTCATGGCTGTAATTCCAAGAAGTATGTTTGGCACAAAAACAAAACTGCACATCCCACAAAGAACACCATACCCACAGTGAAGCATGGTGGTGGCAGCATCATGCTTTGGGGCTGTTTTTCTCCAGCTGGAACCAGGGCCTTAGTCAGAGTTGAGGGAATTATGAACAGTTCCAAATATCACAACTACCCAAAGCACATATCCAAATCCACAAAAGCATGGCTTAGCCAGAATACCCAAATAGACTGAGTGCTGTAATAAAATCAAAAGGTTCTTTAACTAAGTATTAGTTTAAGGGTGTGCATGCTTATGCAACCACTTTATTGTGAGTTTTTTATTTTTCCCCTTCAAAGATTTGTTTGTTTTTCAATTGAATTGTTCACGTTATCAGTCAAAGTAAAGGTGGAAAAAGTTGACATGATTTATCTTTCTCTAATTCTTTTACATCACAAATACCTGGCATGTTAACAGGGGTGTGTAGACATTTTATATTCACTGTATATCAGTTAATTCCTCAATGGCTTTTAACAAAAAAATATTAACAATAACAGAAAAGACTAGTAAAAGGTAGTATAGGGTAAGAAGACTTTGTGTTGTAAGGGGGTGCCTTTTTTCAACCATTTTATGGATTTTATTACTCAGTGGCTAGATAGAACACATCATCTACTGTTGGCTACAACTAATCTATGTTTAGGCCTCTTCGATAAGAATTCAACGTAATCGTTATCCCATTCTCTCACAAATAAAACGTAAATCATTAACGGTTGTACTGAGTGGGAGAAAAAACAGAAGAACTCGCTTTTATCTGTGTATCCTAGGATATGTTTTGTTGCAACACCCTATATATTTACAGAAAACAATAGTTTATGATTACCAGGCTGTTTTTTTGCTCATCATCTTCCAGAATACATGGCGTCACTTCACAACTGCCCTTATATCCCTAGAACAACAGTCTGCTTTCACAAACCAAATATCCTGAACATTTGTGCACAACACATTGTCCAAAGTCATTGTTATGTGATCAGTGTAGCGTCTGGCAGACAGGCAGCCACAAGAGACGGAAAATAATTTTCTCCCGTTTGCCAGTGACTAACTCCTGTGCTGCTACGGAAGAAGCTAGAAATGCTCGTGGAAATTAAGTCAGGGGGTTATTGACTGAGACATTTCTTCAGATTAATAAATATAGAATTATTATTTATCCTCTTAGGATTTTATTTCAACAAAAAAATGTTGCTATAAAATTGGATTAATTCAGTTATTTTTGTTTTGTCCTGAATCTACAGAATACACTGTAAATTGGTGTGAGATAGGCTACTCTAGTGGCCCACCCTACCCATCTTGCCTCACTTTCCATCACTGTTTATTTCAGCCCCACTCCTAAAGAATACCTTTATATGATAGTAGTAAATATATAAAGACAAATATAGCCTACATTTGTTAGATAAGTACTGCCCCTTCCAAGTGAAAGCATGTTAGAAACTCTCTTGGCAGAGTTGACAGCAGTGAATCTTGTGAGTGAGCTTTGCTGACTTGGATTATGCAATTTAATTTACCCATTAAATGAAATTTTACCATTATTATTTTCTAAATTGTTCAAGCTCTTTTGAGCTTTGTGTGATCTTGGTCGGATAGCAATTTCAGAACTCACCATACATTTTAATGCTGAATTAAGTGAAACCTGTTTCTTGGCTACTGAAGAACATTCCCTCTCTATTTGTGAAGAAAATCCATTGTAGGTTTTGCCTTCTATTATTAAGTTATTTTCCAGTTATTTTTTTCATTTATTTAGTAAAGAATATTATGCAACACCCAGTGCCGCTGTGTGAAAAAGCAGCAATGACTGCGACCAAACACTCCCTGTAGTTATTGATCTGTCTCTCAAAGCACAGTGAAAGAGTTTTGACCCAGTCCTCCATGTAGAAATGCTTTGCTTGAATTTCACTAAGCCTGTCCAAGACTTAACATCTTGTTCTTGCTTGCATCTTTTGGATCATTGTCTTGCTGCATGTTTTGCTGCATTTCCAGAAATTCTATTGAGGATATCTCTGCTTAAATTAGAATTCCTGGTTACTTCATTGATGGCCAGTAGTTATAGTTCCTAATGCAGCAAAAAATACCCAATCCACAAGGCAGCAACCACTGTTGATGTGAGATTCTCAATGTGTAGGGCAGTGTTTTGTTTTCACCATACATAACAGGCCAAGATCCCCAGAAAGTTCCGCTTTTGACTAATCTCATTCGAGAACTTATGTGGATCATTCTGGTGCTTTTTTGGCAATCTTTTGTTGAGCACTCATGTTTTTATTGGTGACATTACACACTTGTATGCTGTGTAAAGCTGCTGAAAGATGAAACATATTAGTAAGAATTAACCTGATATGTTGCTATTTTATTTAACCCCACGGACAAATATTCAACTACACCTTTAAAACCAGGAGGTAACTGTGGTGATGGCACTTGCATGCACTTATGTCTATGGGAAATTTCTTCCCTGTGCCAGTTGGTATCTTTAAGTGCACTAGTGTAGTAATCTCTTGCCTATGCTAACAGTGCAGTTTAACCCAAACATTGAAAAAACGTGACGCTCGTGTACAAACACTGTAAATAGCCAAGAAACATGCAGACAAATTCTCACTTTGTGAAATTTCTGGCAATAAGTAATCTTGCGCATGCTTTCTGAATATGTTCCAGTATTGTGTTCTGTAGCTTTTCCTGCTTTACTTGGTTGGATGAAATTGTAAAGGATTCGTTGTTTTGCTATGAAAACAGTAGTTTTTGATTTGTTGTAACAATTTATATATACTTATTCTGAGATTTTAGGGTAGCGTTCACTGTTTAGAGCCTTTAGACTATCGACAAGGGTGGCAAATTAAATAAATATGCTACCCAGTGCCCAAACTTGACTGGTGTTAATTTATGTCCTTGAACATAAGTACATTTTATAGTCAAAATGAAAAAGTCTTATTTGTGAAAAAAATTGTCATAAAATCCCCTATGGAGGAAATTAATGGTGAAGTTATGCAAAGAGCCACAGTAAGGATGCAGCATCTTTCAAATTTGTATCTAAAATAAAATGGCACATTTTGAAACACCACCATTAACATGTGTGGTCTCACACATGAATGTAAAAATCCCTTAAGAATATTTCTATATAAAAAAGTAAGCATTCTGTAATGCAACATAATCAGTCGACAACATAAATGACTGCAAACAAGTTGTTGATCAGATTGTCAGTAGACCACAATGTCTGTATGGGTGACTTTGTCCAACACACCACAACCTGTTGTCAAGTGGGACACCTACTGACCAGTTTTAATATATCGCTATCACGTACCCTCACTGGATACTTTTTTCGGTTCTTCTATGTAGTGTTGAATTTGAACCCCTATTATCTCGATCTGCTTCAAAATTCAACGCATTGGGGATTAAGAGGTGTGCTTCTTCTCTCCAATGTTGCAAAAAGTGGCTATTTTTTGTGTTTATGGCCAGCATGAACAAATCTGGTCATTCTTATATCACCTCTCATCATAAAGGTATTTTTGCCTTCAGAACTGACATTTTTGGTTAATCACACCTATCTCTGTGAATTCAATAGACAGGTCTGTGTGATCATCCCAAGAGATCAGCTTTTTCTTAGACACTGGCAATCATTACACAGTCACTTTGCTAGCATACAGTCCCCTCCAAAAGTATTGGAACAGTAAGGCAAATTCCTTTGTTTTTGTTGTTCACTGGAGACATTTGGGTTCAAGATCAAAAGATGAGTATGAGGCAAGAGTTCAGAATTTCTGCTTTCATTTCCTAGTATTCACATCTAGATGTGTTAAACAACTCAGGACATACCACCCTTTGTTTGAACCGACCCATTTTTCAAGGGAGCAAAACTATTGGAACATGTGATGGACAGATGTTTCTGGTTGCCCAGGTGTTGCCTTTTAGGTTGATTGTTCAAACATTAAATAGCTCTGCATGACTAGTCTAACCAAGTTTCTATCCTTAGTTAAATCTATAAAAACTGCATTTCTTATTAAAGAGGATAAACCAACATGAAGACCAGAGAGCTGTCTATGGGAGAAAAGCAAAACATTGTCAAGCTGAGAAAATATGGAAAATTTACCAGAGCCATTGGACAAACATTGGGCATAGCAAGCACAGCAATTTGGAATGTCCTGAAAAAGAAACTATTGGTGTACTGAACAACAGACATTGAACAGGTCGGCCAAGGAAAACAACAGTAGTTGATGACAGAACCTGTGAGAGCTGTAAAAAAAAAACAAAAAAAAACATCAGTAAGTGACCAATGACCTCCACAGTGCAGGGGTGAAGGTATCACAATCCACTGTTCGAAGAAGACTCCGAGCAGAAAAATAGAGGCCATGCCACAAGAGGCAAACCAATTATCAGCAGTAAGAATCGGAAGGCCAGATTGAAATTGAAACTAAGGCCAGATTGAAACTAAGAAGTATAGAGATGAGCCGCAAAAGTTCTGGAACACAATATTATGGACTGATGAGACCAATATTAATCTCTACCAAAGTGATGGAAAGGCCAAAGTGTGGAGAAAGAAAGGAACTGCTTATGATCTGAATCATACAAGCTCATCTGTGTAGCATGGTGGAGGTAATGTCATGGCTTGGGCATTCATGGCTTCTTCTGGAACAGGCTCATTAATATTTATTGATTATGTAACTGATTATCGTAGCAGTAGAATGAAGTGTACAGAAACATTTTGTATGCCAATTTACAGAGCATTGAAACCATTGGACACTGCCAACCAAACAAAGGACTTCATCAGTGTAAAATAGTGGAAAGTTTAGACTGGCCAAGTCAATACCCTGACCTCAACCCAATAGAGCATGCATTTCACCTCCTTAAGAGGAGACTGAAGGGAGAAACACCCCAAAACAAACAAGAACTGAAAGAAGCTGTGGTAAAAGTGTGGAATAGCATCACAAATGAAGAATGCAACAGTTTGGTGATGTCGATGGGTCACAGGTTTGAGGCAGTTATTGCAAGCAAGGGTTATGCCACCAAATATTTAATGTTATTTACTTTAAGATTATTTGTTTCTTCACTTTTGCTCATGTAAAAATGCTGTGGTCTAATACAAACGGTGAAATGTCCTAACGAACACAAACAAAGGAATTTGCCTTGCCGTCCCAATACTTTTGGAGGGGGATGTATCTTCCCCATCTTAATAACTAATGAAATGGTATGTCTTTTTGTCTTGTGCAAATACTTTACATTGTTGAAAATGAAAATTCTGTTATTGTGGGAGCTCTTCTAAGAGCATACATTTGTTTGTTGGAGAATGGTTGAATTCTAAGGAACCTGCCCACAAATTGTAAGCAAAAGTTACACTCTAGTACTGGCTGTACTGACTGTACAAGCTGTGTGCTGGAAGATCTTGGTGGAGAATGGGTGGATGAGTACTGTTGATGAGGACAGAAGCTGATCCTGAACAGTGGATTATGCAACATGCACCTTTAACAACAACATAGACCATATTCACAAACCATTGTCAAAAGATCTGACCCTGCATGTATAAAATCTACTTATATATATGCAAGGATTACAGGATTAATCTCTGGGATACCCACCCCAATTTATATGTACAAAGAAAATAAATTTTCAACACATAACATTTGAAATAAAGGAATACAATATAGATGGTGGGGTTGTTAAATTGGAGCATAAAACTTAAATATATAAAGTGATTTGAAATTATGCAAAAACTGTTATGGAATAGTTTCTACTTAAAATATCAGAACTGATCTCACTTACAAAATAAATGTCTTTGCTAACATGACTGTTGAGATCCTAGTATTAAAGTTGTGTTTCCGGAGAGGAAAAACAAAAGCCCAGTCCGCAGTGTTTTTCTCTGTCTATCACAGACAAGCTCCCTGTCAGAAAGAGTTCCCACACCAGTTCCCGGAGCCATCACCAACACATCCTCTCAGGAACTGAAGAATATGTGAGTTTTCTTTCTTATATCGCCCCCACAGGCAAACAGCACCTTTGTATATATGGTAATTATGTTTTTATTTTTGGTTTTCAGTCTCCCCTGTGGCATGTCGTCAACTTAGGGAAGGTAAATAAGGTGGCAAATAATGAGTCTTTCCATCAATCTTTCCTTCTGCTTTTCGTCACAGAGTTGTTTGGGAAGAGGCTTTGCTGGACAACTTGCTGCACTTTGCTGCCTCTCCAAAAGGCCTGCTTCTCCTTCAGCAGACTGGAGCCATCCATGAGTGTGTCAATTACATGTTCTCCAGGTTCACCAAGAAACTGCAGGTGATACCCTGTTATAGGGACTATAGAGCGAAAACATCATTGTAGGGATGAATAGACCAAATCTGGTCCACTTCCCCACTTTGTTTTCATGATGCCCACCACGGTCATATAAAATTTAAGTACACCCTCTGGAATGTTCTATTGCTAATGTGGAAACAGTTAGCACAACCCTGACCAAAACAGGTGCAAATGATCAGAAAATAATTTAAGAGGTCATTTCATAAAGATTAGAAACGTTCTGGTTTGGTCTTAACTATATGAGTGTGGCGTTACACATCATGCCAACATCAAAAGACCTGCCCAAGGCCCTTAGTAGAAAGAGTTTTGAGGCCCATGAGTCTAGGAGGGCCCTTAGTAGAAATAGTTTTGAGGCCCATGAATCTAGGAGGTTACAAAGCCCTTTTCAAGCAATTTGTGCGTCATATCACTCCCTGAAGATTCCAGACCAGTTGCAATAGTCCTCTCCCAAATTCAGCCTAAGAGCTACATGAATGCTGCTCATAGAAGATGCTCATTGCCATAGTCAATGTCAAGGTGCATGAATCAACTGTCAGAAAGAGACTCTGCACAAACCTGGCCTTTATCGGAGGTGAGGAAGGAATAATATCGAGACATGACTGTCGTTTGCCGGAAAAAATCTTGAATAAAGACCAAAGACCGTTTTTGGGCATAATACCAAACGCTGTGTTTGGCAAAAATGAAACATTACCTTTCGAAAGTGAACGATGCAGCAAATTATTTTGAGGAGAGTTAACAATATAAAGATTGTATTTGCTATCACTGCTTCTGGTGTACACATTACAGTTTGGTAGGGAGACATAATAGATTTGCAAAGCTGATTGAAAATAGGATTGACCACCCAGTTGTTACATTACACAGTATTGTTTACCCAGCAAATCTGTTCCAAGATTTCAAGTTGTGATTTAGGTACTGTGATGACTAC
This sequence comes from Esox niger, assembly GCA_016801105.1. Taxonomy (NCBI): domain Eukaryota; kingdom Metazoa; phylum Chordata; class Actinopteri; order Esociformes; family Esocidae; genus Esox; species Esox niger. The sequence continues at coordinate 48,285 of JACXGJ010000287.1, forward strand.
CATAGTTAAAATTGTGATTTCCCTTGCTGCTCGCTCATGTTTGACACACAGACATTGGTCACTGCCAGACCACATCCATAAAGACACTGCCTTGTCATTGTACTCTGAACACCAATGTCATCAGAGAATACAGAGAAGTGCTTAAGACTAACTATTCTGTCAGATTTCAGAAGAAACTTGGCCCAATGTTTTCTTTTTTGATCAAGCCAGACATTTTTGAGGTGAGCCACTTGGACCTGTCACTGTTTCATTGGATTGAGGACTTTGAAATACAGTTAATCAAGCTCAATGCATTCTCCCTCCGGTCCTCTAGATATTCACAGCTGGGATAGCTTACTGATGAAATATGACAGTCTGAAGAAGTTTTATTTTTTGCAACACCACTTATTTATTCAAACATATAATTTCACAAGATATGCTCTGCCGGCTGACAACGGAAAACTGAAAGACTGTGTGCAGCTCAAAATCTCCAAATACAGCCCAGATATTACACAGCTTAGCAATGAGAAACGGTCACAGTGGATCGATGAAATTTGAACTATAATTTAAAACAATATATACTTAATCTTAATTTCAATAAATGTTGGATAAATAGTTTGAAGCTTTAAAGATAAGCCTAACTGTTGGACCAAAATACCTGAAGCATGAAGATTCACATGGTTTATTGTATTTCTAACTATAATGTATTTGATTCAATCGAAATGCCAGCTGAATCTAAATATCATGCATGCATATACATCATCTACACTAGTGTTTCCCAATCCTGGTCCTCGGGACCCAGTTTTAAATGTTGCCTTGCCACTTACAGACTTGATTTGACATATTCAACCTGTCATCAGGCCTTTAATTTGAATCAGGTTTGTGAGTGCTAGGGCAAAAACAAAAACATGCACCCCTTTGGGTCCCAAGGACCAGGATTGGGAAACGCTGATCTACACCACTCTCACAACGCCAGATTCAGTACCATGGAGAGTGCCTTATGAGCATTGCCTCATCTGATGCAGGAAGGTAGGTAGGCCTGGTAGATCCAGAGGGGTAAAACTCCATGGCCATTAAATAACAATGCCTCTGTTTGGTTTAACCTGGCAGGCAGTGAGACATCCACATATGAAAATTTAAACTGGCACGCAGATCAGCAGAATTGGTAGGATAAATTGTAAATTGTCAGTCTTCATAAAAAAGGTTGGGTGCACTATGGCTTTTTAGATGTCAACATGAAACCTCTTGAGATGAAGAGCGTGACTAGGCATCCAGAACAGAACTTTCCATAAAAAATAACCTGCCTGGGTGCAGACCACTCTCCTAAGAAGGTACATTTAGGTTTATTAATTCTGTGATTTACCAAGAAATGTATGAGAAATTAAATTAATCTTGCGACCCTACCATAAAGAAGCGAAACCAATATATCCTGTAGCACACCAGTCTGCAACATTTGTTGTTGTCAGTGAAAACATTCTCAACATTCTATACCAAATTATCTGGTGTGAAATACGGACGCTTGTAATGCTACCCTTTTTTAATTTGTTTGAATGGTTATCAGTTGGCACCTGGCATGTTACTGTAGCGGTATTCCGTATCTGAAAAGGGTATAAGTTCATTAATCCATTGTATTTGGAAACATTGCAAACTAGTTATGTGAAGCAGTGTATACACTTGAGTGCCATTTAAATATCCCAGAGGATAGAAAAAAATATCTTGGGCCTATGTTGACATTTTCATAGTAAACAAATGTACTCACAAGTGATCATAAACACACAAATGCACTTTTTGAATTTGCAAGATGGCAGGATAGTAAATAGTTTCTGACAAAGAGCATTTGTTTGCGTATTTGTGATCTGTACGAGTCCTTTTCTGCAGGTCAGCCGATGTGAGAAGTTCGGCTACGGTGTGATGGTGACCCAGTTAGCAGCAACAGCCCATGGTGCGGGGGCTTTACGCAGCTCAGGTACTACCACATTATAGCACCGACGGCACCGACGCCATGTTCTGTTATTACATACACCACAGGAGTCACACCTTGGTACACGATTGACGTGCAGGTCATTCTTGGCAGGTTTCGTGCAGGCCATAGTGGTGGAGCTGTGGTCCACCTTGGAATGTGGCAGAGAGGACGTGAGGGTTGTTCACCCCAAGTCTACTCCCATGGACCCCATTGACAGGAGCTGTCTGAAGGTGAATGGCCTTCTCAGTTTTGGACAGTCTTTTTGTGCTTTTACGTCTGTGGTTTCTTAGTGGAACCTCCTGAGGACGATCCTGGAGACAACACAGGCGGGACGTTCACAGTCAGCCTCACTGACATGGGCTTGCAAGGCCAGGACGAGGGCTTACTGTGGAGACTAACAGAGTGCACACGAATGGGATGGTTGGTTGATCGTAGTTGGCAGATGTCAGAGAGCAGTGCTCGGATTGACGTTGTTGTTGTGAGGATGGACATTCTGATGTTCACGCTACATAGTGGCTACCATTAAAAAAAATGCAGTTTTTGAATGGTAGGTCTATAAACTATCATGTCTAGACAAGAACCGTCCCAGACGTCTTTAAAACAGGGACCCCAGACTTGCAAAAAGGACAATAAATAAAGATTGTTTTGGTGGGATTTATTCCTAAACTAAATTAAGGTACTGATCGAAAAATAGCATTGCGCTTGTTTTGTGAGTTTTTATTTCAATTTGTTCATTTGTATAAAAAATCTTAAGGAAGTAATCTTTTCAAGTATTCACAGTTGGTGTTTGGTATATCATTGTGAGATGATCCATACATTTCTTTAAATGTAATTGGCATGCTTTTGATGAAAATGAATCGGTTATTTTCATACAGGATATGTGAAAAGGGATTGATATCCCATGTTCTTTATTAACTCAAATCATAATATGTTCAAGCCTTTTAGATTAGAATGTAGAAAGATTGCTGCACCGTAGCCTTGTTATAAACCGATACTCTAATATTGACTGGAGCTTTTCCAAACAATGAAATTATTGAGTTTTGACATTTGCTCCACAGTCGTTTCTTTCCTTGGTCAACTTGCTGTCCTCACCATATGCTGTATGGGAGCTACTAGGACAGCAACCTCTGCCCAACAAGGCTGAGTACAACCTGAGAGAGATTCCCGCCTCCATCACAGTGAGTCCTGACCTAAACACTGACCCTCACACACTACCCGGAGAATGCTTGTCTTGACATGCAGTCTGTGTCCCAAGTTGGAGACTATTTAACTGTTCATCTGATGCTACTGTTGTTGGATTGAGCTTGTAAAGCTCCTGCATTGAGATTGTAAAGCTCTGAACAACTAGGGATATCTCCTTGAATATATATATATATATATATATATATATATATATATATATGTTACAACTCAGTTCAAGGAAGAACCGGTTTTGTGTAGTATCACAGGTGTTGGATGTCACTATTTGTTCAGAGATTCTATCTTTCACCAGTCCTCTATTTCTGTTATTTCAATCCAATCACTTACACAGAATTAAAAGTCTCCACACTACCCATAAATAAAATGTATTGTTTAAAATGTGTTTAGGTATGTGAAAATTATGTTTGGTAGATAATGTAGACAATGTGAAGACAATGTGTATGTCGTACTTTTAAATATGGTTTCAGTTCCAGGTTTTTGCCATAGGAGGGCATACTTTGAATGGTTCTGTGCAAATGGGGCTATTGTAATACAGTTCTTCCTACATTCATGCTTTTAGAGGCAGCCTCATCAATAACCTCAGTACATTATCAGGGTTGGTAAGAATCTACCTTTCATGTCATCACATCTTTCAATCTTTTTCACTCTGTTGTGTTCTTTGCCACAGGATTTGATTGATAGGTTGATTGCGGTGAATTCAGATGTGAAAATTCATTCACTATTCAACTACGAGCAATCTCACACATTTGGCCTGAGGTAAGATCAATACTTTTCTCCCTTCTTCCTCCAGACTGAATGGGGGCAGAAGGACAAAGGCACAGCAGCACACACATTGTGTCGTTTACCATCTGATTAGCCTGTTGTGTCACACACTCCCTTTAGCCACTCTCTCCAGGTTAGATGAGATTCACTCTGCTTGATGCGTTCATTAAACAACATCGACTGCCTCGTAATATTATTCCGCTATATAAAAATAGCTGTTTTTGGAAGTGGCAAGTTAGATTTTTTCTTTCTTTGAGAAGCATTCATCATTTTGTTATGCCTAATTTACTCTTTTAGAAACACAGATAACTTGTGTTCACTCTCCAGTATTTGCAAAAGATCCACCAAGGCTGTTAAAGTGAACAGAACTTATGTTTCAATTTTCTTCCAAAAATGATTTTTAGTCATTATGAACCTGCTATTATAGTAGTGATGTGTGCTCATTGGTTAGGACAATATATTCCACACAGTGTTAACAAGCCTGATGCTTTCAGCTGAAATACACCACACTTCTAATCCTATCACAGTTGGCACTTGCTCTGAGTTATTAATAGAAAGAGATATGGATAATTGAAATAAATTCAAATGATGAAGGAATGTGTAACACAAGGAATAACAGACTGAATAAGGAATGCTAGTAACCAGCATTATACTGTCAAAAGAAAGTTTTTTTTAAATTCTTCAAACTGAAACTGTGGGGGAAGTTCTTAAAGTCCTCTGAAGAACCCTTTTTAAAGAACCTTATGGATATAGAAAATATTGGATGACATGCAGGAGTGGGAGGTAATTGAGGTTTATAAACATATGTTGGGGTAAGGTGACTTGGCAACAGATTTTATAAACAGTAGCTGCATATTTCAGGAGTCTAATAGTGTTTTTCTGTGTGTGTGAATGCCTGTAGAATCCAATGTGGTCATGTATACCCATTGGTTGCCAGAGGTACAGGAATGGACAGGACTCAGCACGCACTCCTGAGGAGCCCTTGCTGATCAGGTCAGCATGATGGATGTGTTGTTGCCCTGGAGTTAGGCCAGTGACTGTCATGTCACAGAGTTAAAGCCCATAGCCCACACCCTGGATTTAGAGACTTAACCCTAACTGCTTGTGTAAGTTGCCCTGCATAAGAGTTCCTGCTAAATTACTGACATGGAAATATAGAAGCTGTTCAACGTTTTGAACAAACATTTATTATTAAATCAAATAATTGCCGTAATGCAATGTATATAACAGCAAATGTCCTTTATCGAACACAACAGGTCGCTATCTAGCCTCAACATAAGAAGCGGAGTCGTTTTGCAGTAGTGAGCTTCAGCCGGTTGATATTACTATTTCACATGCATTGTCCTTTGTGAGCAAACAGTGCAGAATAGCATGTGCAGTCATGCATAGTTCAGTGTTTCTTGCCTCAAAGAAAGCAGCAAAGGCATTCAGCTCATTTGGTAGAGTTATGTTGTTGGACGGCTCACAGCTGGATTTCCCTTTGTACTCTATGATAGTTTGCAAGCCCCAACCCATTAGATGAGAGTCAGATCTGGCATAGTAGCATTCAGTCTTAGTCCTCTTTTGTAAATTTTCCTGCTTGATGGCTTGACAGAATTCTTTTTGCAGGATTTCTTGTAAACGTCACTGGGCTGTTACACTGGGTGGTTGCTCTGGTCAGTTAGACTGGGCAGTTAGACTGGGCTGTTACACTGGTCGGTTGCACTGGGCAGTTAGACTGGGCAGTTGCACTGGGCAGTTAGACTGGGGGGTTGCACTGGGCAGTTAGACGTGGCAGTTGCACTGGGTTGTTGCACTGGGTTGTTGCACTGGGCGGTTGCACTGGGCGGTTGCACTGGGCGGTGTGTGTGTGTGTGTGTGTGTGTGTGTGTGTGTGTGTATATGTTTGTTTGTGATTGTATATGAGCTAGATTCTGTAAACAGAAAACCTATTTGCATCTGTATATTTTATGCATAGAATACATATTATCATATTGAATACAAAACATGAGGGCATTATCCAAGAGTACCAAATCATAATTCAGTCAGCTCCGATTTATAGGGCATTATCCAAGAGTACCAAATCACAATTCAGTCAGCTCCGATATATAGGGCATTATCCAAGAGTACCAAATCACAATTCAGTCAGTTCCGATATAGGGCATTACAGTAATACATATTCGATCCAAAACATTTACCAGGTAAATTGATTCTAAATGTCAAACATCACTTCATTACACAAAACTTTGCTAGCCGTTCATGACATCAAACTTTTCCACTAATATTTATCCACTAAATTGCGTATCTGACTATACAGCATTTTCTACATGATACAAACATAGAGTGTGTTACCCACCTTAAAAACCAGATGAACTAAATAAAAAGATAAATGCTGGAGTGCTTCACAACCCCGTGAATTGTTTGGTTTTGAACTAATAGAAATTAACTGACAGGTATTATGGGGAATTGTTGCAGTTCTGCTGTGCTCAGAGGAAAGAAATGCATAGAAATCTCTACTGCCCAAAAGCATGTGCCGGTATGGGCTTCGCCACTGAGGACTCAAATGTTGCAATCTCTATAAATCTCTATTGCTTAGAGGGACAGTTTGCTGAAATATGTGTTTTAAAAAAGTTAACCAAAAAGTCTAAGCCAGCGGTTCTCTAACATCTCCTCTGAGACCCCCGGGTATTACATAACTCTGTAATAGCCCTTAACTACCCCACCAGAATCTCCTAGTCTAGGGCTTGATGATTAGTTATAATGTTTGATCCAGTTGGCCAGCTAGAGTAAATCCTGTACATGTAACAACTAGGCCTTCAGCACTGTTGAGTATGTCTCTATTGGGGTATGTATAGTACATGTTTATGAACTGTCACAGAGGGAATGATGACAATGCACTTATGAAGAAGTGACAAACTTCATTAATAATGAGGCTGCTAAACTTCATTAATCAGGTTAAATGAATGTTGTTGGTAAATGAGAGAAACATGGAGGGAAAGAGTGGTTGTCGTGTAGCTTGCTCTATTTAATAGGATTTGTGAGCACCTTTTCTGGCTGGAGCAAGGCATTTTATTGGTTCAACATGTTGCAAGGCATCACTGATTTACACCGCCTTTCCACCTCCTTTAAACACATTGCCTCAACAAAAGTTTTCCAGATCTAGGATAGCATGGTGCGGTCTAAAAGGCTAATAGACCTTTAACTCTTCTCTTTATAGCCATGCCACGGGATAACCTCTGCTTTATTGCCACTATTTGGGGAGAAGTCACCATTACTGGGCCACTGGCCCTACTCGTGTCCTTATTTCACCCAACAATTGCTGCAGCCGGCGCTGTGTAGCAGGAGTGGCTGGCAAGACATCACAGGGAGAAAGACCAGTTGGTGGCGTGTTCGTGTCTATATTAGGACAACGGTCTCAAACGCGACAGTGCTACGTCGATGTAGCAGCTGCTGTGTGTTTATGACTGTGTAAACCATTTCCCTAGTGGAGGTAGAGTGAATAAATAATGCACAGCTCTGTGAATACCATTTCTCAATGCTGAGGGGCTGTATTTCTTCTCTGGCATGGATGTAGCCCCTGGAAATGTGGTGCGTTTTTTTGGTTCTACTTCCAGGATGCCTTTCACAAACTTTAGGGTTTCTCTGCAGTGTGCACAAATGTCCTTGGAAGTGATCAAAACATCAGCATCTGGAAAATAAATGTAGATAAAGTTTATTTTTGCTGTAACTCTTGAAAAGAATAAAGGTTATATTATGTGCTGAATGTCAAACAGTGAAGGATGAGGTGGGAGAATGGATGGCCTTTAGAACTTACGAAGCCATTCTTTCTTCCACCGGACATCACAATGAATGACTGAAGGCACCCATCACACTGGGGTGTGATGACAGTTAACAGCATCACAGAAATTAATCATCGCTGTTTGACAGAATGCACACCGCAGCGACTCACAATGTACTTGCTTAGCCAGATCACATCTGCATATCCCTAGATTTTCTAATACAGTCTTCTTTTTTATAAGATAGCCCCTTTGGACTAATTTGACTATTTCCTCTGCTGTTTTGAATGCATGAACACCTGGAGGTGACATTGACGGATTTCAGACATGAAACATGCTTAGAGAATATATTTAAATGTTCAAGTGCTAAGGCTTTATAAGGGAGACATATCATTAAGCCTTTGAGCATGGGACCTGACTGTCATTTCTTCTGTTTGTTGTTCTGGATTGTAATCTCTACAAAATTGCTAAAATATAATGATTTAGGTGGTTTGAATTCCAAAGGATGAGACCATATAACACAGTTATAGCATCATATCACTTTTTGTTGCTGTGATTGCATTGGTAACCTGTTTTAAAAGCAGTGAGGTATTCTGGGGCTTTGTTGTACGTATATTCCCAATATACGAAGCCTTTGTCCGTATACTCCGCCATGCATCATGCCCAAGACCAGCTGATAACTGCTGTTTATCGGCCATATATCACAACTCTGTGTGCCTTATTGCTTAAATGTTGCTTTATCCTGTTTTATAAAGCACGGTCTTGTTGTGTTTGGGGTTGGACTGTCATGGCCAAACGTATTGGCACCCTTGCGCTACATTCAAATAACGATCTGTCGAAACTGCTGAGATTAAAAAAAGATTTTTAGTATTGAACAACCACATCTTTAAGATCTGGGAGCAAAAAGGTTTGAAAACTATTATATCAATGTTTTAATTATGTGAATCACGCTGTTGCTTTCTTAATTGTCCGTTCCGTATTGATTGTGATTAATGATGGCGGTTCACAAATGGCCAAATATTGCCTATGTAACTGAATAACAGTCACGCTGAATAATTGTATTTTACAACATGTGAAAAGCAACTGAAAAGTGTAAAGCAACAAGCCAGATCAGTTCTCCAGAAAAAATCAGTGTAGGCAAATAATTTATTTGTTTTGGGGTTTCAGTTAGGGCGTCTCTGCAAACACTGGTAGGAGGCAGCCTCAGCAACTAACTCAAGAACAGGTAAGAAATAAACGATTGGGGACAAAACATGAAAAGAGGAGTGCACACACGTATCTGACAGGGAGTAGTACAGTACTACAAACAGGCTTAACATTCCCTCCCAAACACACGTTTGTCACAAAGCTAATTAATTTGGAAATTTGTAGGCTTGCATATTGGAACCAACCCTCTTTTGAGAACTTATTGCTGACTATGTTTTCCTTTAGTTTTTCATGTTCTCTTCCATCTAACATCATGGCGGTTAGGGTGGTCAGATAAATCAGCAATGTGACTGAAGGGGAATATAGATTCTTCCCTCCGGGGCATGAAGGTCTGGCAACAGGGAGGTGTGTATATCTTCCACTGTTCTTCACTCTTACTCCCTCTTTGAATCTCACACACACTCTGACACACATTCCTTGTTGATGTAGACCTGAGCCTGATCTCAGAATGTTTCGGCTTGTTTTGGATGACAGAGTCCGGAATCGATTAAACAAGTATGAATGCCCGGCTACAAGCCGTCCTCCCAATCTGACCAGGGTATTGTGGTACCCAGTTCTGCCTTCTTTTTTGCCTGGAACAAATCTGCAAAGGGCGGGTTGACTAATCGAATCGTGTTCTACAGACGAGATGCGAGTTTGCTTGACGTTCGGCATATTTTGAAACACCTTCCAACATAAAGGGCCTAGCATTTTAGAATGCAGAGAGGTCACAGTTTTCAAATGAAGCAAAAGGCCCTTCTAAGTATAGATCCGTTATGACATGGTTCCCAATCTCTCCCCAGAGGTCAAAAGCATTAGCATGGTTGGAATGGTGCGATTAAGGGATGTCCTGTTCCCAAAACCTGCATTATGAAAGCACTTTTAGTTTAGGATTTTGAGTTGCATCTAAAATTGCAGTCAATTAGCATACAGTACAATATATCTTAATTGTTTACAGCTCATATGCAGAAGTCACTGAAACGCTACGAAGGTTCAATAGTATGTCAATCCGTTGTTGCTAGTGGGTCTTCCATTTCTTTTGACATTAAATTAAATTATATTAAATGTTTTATGTTAGGCCAGTTGTGATCGATACATTTTCCAGTTTAAGTGGAGGCCAAATTAGGTGTGTCAACGTGTAATTCCCAGTTAGGACAGTTTTTCCAATACTGTGTAATACCTCAACAAGTTCCCATATTAAGGTATGGGTTACCAAGGAACCACATACAGTTAGCCCTATGCTAAAACAGCACAGCTGAGATTGATTCTGTCACTGTACAAATCGCAAATGCAAAGATAAATGGCATTTAATTTAAAAGGTAAATGTAGCCAGCCAAGGGATCATTTTGAAATAGTACATTTGTAGGTTTACTATTGTTTTTGTTCTCCTATCCTTTTTCAACTTTTTCTCCATTCCTCCAATCAAGTGGCCTTCTCTGTTGGCATCATCCAGGCCCTGTTCCAACCTGCGAGTCTGTACGCCACTGGCTGGTTCTTCTATCAGCCTCATGCAACAGGGCTTCTGCAGGGCTAGTCATGTTGGTTTGGCTGGGGTCATGCTGGCTCTTCCTTAGCTGGACACTCCCTGTGACGGACGTCACATTGGCATAAATTCTTGCTGCTGGGCCAAACACATTACCATGAGACACACACAAATAAATTATTAATAAAGAAATGATAATCTTTTATGGACCCTTTGTAAAGTAATCTCATTGTAAAATTCTGTTTGGCTCACAATTGACAGGAGTAGATTTTATTGTTTTTTTTTGTGATGAGGCTTTTGTAATGTCACTCAAACAGGGTGAACAGAGAGGTTTGCTGCAAACAACTGTTTTGGCATGTTCCGCTGTATCAGTTGAGCTTGCTGCCATGATTGGATTAGAACAAGCTGCTCAACCTCCCCTCCCAGTTCCCAGACAGACACACTTGTCTCTGTATGCCTCATTCATTCATCACAAGGGGACACAGCTTGTTCCCTTTCTGTCTCTAGCCCAAACATTTGTGAATTGTCCCTAGACATTATTGTTCCTGCTTTCAATCTAGGTCTATTTTCTGTAGACTTTTCCATATTATATGAGTTTTGTCAACTTGATGTAGTTTAGTGAGCTTCTTTGTCCAGTATTGAGTATCCCATTGCTGAAAATGACAGATCCTTGAGATGGATGACAATGTTAATAGATTTTGAATGTGAAAATGGCATATTGTAGCCTACCTGTTGGGATTGACTTCATATATATTTTCCATGTTAATGGGAAGCTCAGCTTTCAACTACTGTATAAAGGAACTACGCTTCTACAATGCCTTTTTATATTTGCTTTGTAGGTAGGGGCTTCTGATCTTCTACTTCTTAGCCTCACTGTAATTGAGTTAGACTCCAAAGTTATGGAGCATAATGCTTCACTTTCTGCCATTTGTTATTATTGTATTCCCCATTTAGCAACATAAAACATATAAAAAATTGGTCCCTACCTGGTGGATACATTACATTCATAATTGATTGATTGATAAAGCAAATTTCTACTTTAATTAGAAAGACAGGGCAACTAACTGGATTATTCCTCCAAAACAGCATCTGGTTATTACTTTTCCTAACATTATGAATTTAACCGGGCTATTTATCTTGCTAGGTAAACTAAGCTAGCATTTGCTGGTTAATGTCATCAGATTTTGTCTGAAATATTTAAGCATCAAGCACTAACATTATGCTTGTGTTATTTTTGTAAGTTAAATAGGAGCCTACAAAATATTTTGACATGCGCCCATCTTGTGTGATTTGTGGGGGGGGTGCCTGGTCGGAAAGGCAAATGGGTTTGCCCAAGGCACCCTAGCCCACTGTGAGCACGTTAAAAAAGTAAACATTTTGAGCATGTTCTATAATTTGTGAGCATCTTTAAAAATAACATCTCTGTCAGTGTCACCTCCAGGGCTCTGTAAGAATGTGAACAGTCAGCAGTGTGTGTTTTGTACTTGTTCTCTGCCAGAGGCTTCTCAAATTTTGAAGTCAAATGAATCTTGAGACGGCCCCCAGTCAGAGGGAGGGCAACGCCGTGTTTGTTTCGCAGGGAGTGTAGCACTTTGGAGCAGACTACCGATGAAAGAGCCAGAGCTACACCCTCTTGAGTGGGACCTGTTCAGGTCCACTAAACATGCAGACTGGAACAATTTGGACACTTATTTTGGAAGGAGATGGCTTCCTGTTGACAAAACGCTGTAGCTTTGTATTTTTCTTCTGCAGTTTTATTCAGTGTTCACACGTGTCTCAGCAGTATGTTTGTTACCATTTTTCCTTAGAGCCTATAATTGCACAAACAGAGAGGGATCTTCTCACTCTATGAATGCAGGACAAGCATTTAGTATTTGCGTATTGAAGCTCTCATAACTGTGATAGCATTTAAGAGCCGCTTATTGAACTTGTCATAACATGTAATAATATTTGTCATGATACATATGTGTTAATTTGTTGTGACATATTTTTTATTTATGACACTAGCTCAACGTGTGATAATCCACAAAATGTGCTACCCAAGGCAAGTAATTCAATCAAACAACTAAATTAACATAACAAAAAAGATTTTCAGTTATGTTCAGTTCAGTTATGGCAAATAGACTTCATGACACTGTCAGGAAGCATTATTACTGAATGCGATCATAATCATTAGAGTATCAGTCCCACTGATAATGTATTGTGCAGTACAATACTTAATCTTTGGGACTGATACTGATATGATTCTGATCATATTCACTTTTCCTCAAAAGTGTTCACTTTTCCTGCTCCTGCATTAATCCCAGTCATAAACAACAGCATTCTGATAGCTACATACAATCCAGACTACTATATTAAAACAATATTACAGAAAATTCCTGTATTAACATAGCTATTACACTGAACAAAAATATGAATTATACATGTGAAGTGTTGGTCCCATGTTTCATAAGCTAAAATAAAATATCCTAGAAATGTTCTGAACACTCAAATATGTATTCCCAGTGATGGGGGAAATCTATAGAGAAGGTAGTAGATGATTATCATGAACTGTAAGTCAGTAAAACACATTGAAAATGTTATGCTTGTGTTTTCTGTTTTTTTACAAGTTGAGTACTTTGACTTGAGTAGTTCTTTGTGTTAATGTATGTTTATGCAGCAGTCATACTGTATGTGTACATACTGTATATTTGATGTGGTCTACTGTATCATATATTGTAAATTATTCACAACAACTCTACATAGGTGTCATGGTGGTGTTATGGCAATATAATAAAAGGCTATGACAAGTTATGTCAGCTGTTATTACATGTTATAATAGCATCATAATGCGTAACCATATATTAATAAGTGTTATCATGTATTTCACTTGCAGTTAATTCTCACTGCTTTAGGACTGTTCTTTCTTCCTGTTTACAAAAAACATACATGCTGCTGCTGTCTGTATTCTGACATTCCTGTCTAGAATTGCTTCAAGTCTCCCTAGATTGCTTTGGTCTTTGGGTTAAAACGCAGGCTGCAATGGTAATAAGTGAGCACTCAGCTGTGAACGTTGTGTTTTTGGACAAGTCCTATGCAATAGGATTGTGTTATTGTCAAAGCAATGGAACCAGGCTGATGTGAACAAACACTGGTAGTAAATCCCGTCATTATTAGCCATTAGAGAAGGAATGGCTAATAATGTCACTTAACAATAACACTCCGGGTTATCGTATTTTACTGCTCACCACCAACAAACCTGTTTTATGTCAGCCATATCTTCCACAGATACGCAATGTCCCCGTCACTTCTCTCCTGGATCTGCATTAATGATTTATTACTCTCACAACTACTGCGCTAATGCTGAAACCCGCAATTCAGTTAGGGATTCTTTCTCCCTATTATGCAAAGCACTCTGGCTTGGCCCTCTGTGGATTCTGTTGATGTACAAGGCAATAAGGCAGGCTACCAGAAACAATTTATAGCTTTTATAAGACCTGGGAAAAAGAGAACATGTCATACATTACAGTTCTGTAGACAGCTAGACCCAATAGGTTTCCAGAACAAGCACAGTAAATCAAATGGTTGGGTTGTTCTAACAATGTTTAAAGGCATACTGCAAAACGTACATTTTTCTTTTTGTAATTATTCATTTTTTTCTTACACAGACAAACTTGGCAATGCCACTGTTCTGTCTCATTTCATAGTTTGGAAATTATTTAAGTAAATTCTTGTTAGCTTAGCGCAATCACTGGCGCAGTAAGCTCTCAGTAATGTAAGTCGCTCTGGACAAGTGAGTGCTAAATGACTCACAGCGGCTCTCAAACTTTTTCAACACCCATGGTCTTTTCTATATTTTTATTGTTGCATAAAATCAGAATGTATTTAATCAGGAGTTTTTGCCACTGATCAACACTATAAGTCTGTGATGTAAAAGTGACAAAAAAATTCTACAAATTGTTCTAGTTAATAAAACAATTAAACAGAAGGTATGTAGTTACTCCCTTAAGGTAATATTTTTAGAGGCACCTTTGGCATCAATTACTGCCCTGAATCAATTTGGATAAGTCTCTTTAAACAAAACTGGATGTTTTTTAACATGTTTAACTGCACTGAGGTCCAGGCTTTGCCTGGGCCACTCTAGTGGGGCATCCCAATCATGGCTGTTTTATTGGGGTCATTGTCCTGCTGGAAGATGAATCTTTTTCCAAGTCTGAGTGCCCTTGCATTCTTCATCAGGTTTTCATCCAGGATTTCTATGTTGTTTGCTGCTAAGGGTCTTCCACATGTCTTCTAGCTTCTTCACTATTATTGCTATTTGTTGGAACGATACGTAACCAGAGTTTATCTGTAAGTAGACGCACTAGTTATTTCATGTAAGACGAAACGTGCTTGGTGTACATTTGCTCAAGTACATTTGTAAAATAATTTTAATGAAACCAATAAGGCAGTGTCAAGGTGTTGTGTGTGTGTTTGTGTGATGCTACACAGAAAGATAAGCAGTTGCCCTTCCAAAATAGTTCTTATTAGATGCACTATGGTGCACTTGTCCACAAGTAGTTGCTTCTAATGATCTGTGTTTAACCCAAAACTAAAACTATTGAAACCTAACTATTTACAAATCAAACAGAAATATATCTTAAAATAGAAACTACCCAAAACTTTTGGAAACTAACTGAAAGTATTTTTTAAACTGACATAAATAGAAACTAGTGCAAAAACAGAAAACTATATTAACAATCATGAATTTGCCATAAATTAAATAATTAACTTTCTAGGTAAGTAGAAAACAACGTATATCTCTATCCTGCAGTATATATTTATTCTCATTGTATGTCCATGAGAAATACATTTGTTAATCTTATTTTTTGTGTACTTTCAGATTACTATGTGTAATGTGCTGCAACCTAGATTCGCTACTACTTCTGGAGTCACAGTACAACATTTCTGACATGTTGCTGCAATGTCAGAAGGATAACAACTTAGATCCATCGTCTGGTGAAGGGTATTTTTTTTCTGTGTCTCATGAAGTTATGACAGGCTGTGATTTCACCATTACAGGCATTTTGTATTCATTGTACTGCAATTAAGAAATGTTCTATAATATAGAATAGCTCTTAAGAAAAGTATTCACCCCTTTGATTTTTCAACATATTATGATGTTACAACATGAACTCATTGATTTCAGACAGTATTGTTTTAATTAGGAGGCTTTTTCTCTTGATCATTGGCAAAAAACAATGATCAATTTCATGTTGTAACACTGTAAAATGTGTCAAAGTGCAAGGGAGGTGTATACTTCTGAGAGACCCTGTGTTGAATACTTTTGAGAGGCCCTGTATCTGAAGTAATAGCACATTTCTAGATTTGTGTCCTTAACTCACCAGAAACAATTTTGCGTTCATGATAAAGCACATCCAAAAATGCTGAATTTCTAGTGGTCAGTCGAAGGTGCACCAGCTTCTATTGTCCTTATCCTCTTTATCCGGCTTCATTCAAAACCGTTATCATATTTTCTAAAACAAGCAATTACAGACAATTACCTGTTTGCTCCAATTTTGGTGATAAAATAATCACTTAATATTGGAGTGAATCAACGCTTTTTAAAATTCTTAAAATATCCAAAACCAATGTTTTTACAGCTTTAGTAAACAGGTCAACCAGAAGGGAAAAGAGAATTGGTTGGAATACACAGTTGCTGAAATTCAGCTTACTTCTACAATGTGGGCGAAAATTAGGCCTGTTACAGTTTTTTACCATTTCCCAAATTGCTTTTCAACAAATGCACAATGTTGTGTCTTGTCATGGATTGAAAGGCTCCGACTTGTCTGGTCTCATATACGTTTGTATGCACAACGGAGGTTTTACGGAGTGGTGATAACCTATTTTCCTCTCTCCATTGTCTTTCCTTCTCACCTTTCACCATCTACTCCACACTCAGAGACTTCATAATTGATGGTCTATCTGTAGAGAGGAACCATATCCTGGTGCGTTTGAGTGTGATTGGGGGGCCGTCAGAAAGGAGACTTCCCCCTAGGGCCCTTCAGAAGGTCATTGCTCTTTTACTCACCCCCACACCTTTACACACATTATAGTCTACAGAGTTTATCTAAACCTCCACGTTTCACCCCTCACATTTCTTCCCCTGCATGCAAAGGCCCTACTTCATTATGGTAACCAGGTAACCTGTTTGAAGGATTACTGTAATATTCACCCTACAATGTAATGACCTGAAAAGACGTGCTTTAAAACCAACATGTATTTGATTAAAGTACACGGCACGGACAAGACAATAAGGATGAGCAAACAAAACCTCATTAACATTTAGAGTACACTGGATCAGGTAGGTTAACCGTGCCCCAATTTCGTGCCATGATTTTCTTTCCAAATCTTTAAACATAGAATAATTCACATTTAAAGTATTTGATAGTGTTTTCAGACAATCGGTAATACACGTAGTTCACTATTTTGGGGTGTCAATACTAAGAAATGCGTAAAGCTTTTGAATTTTGTAACCTGAGGGGTAACATCTGTTATGCTAATGATCCTCTCTTTCAGGGCTCTAACCCTTATCCATGGCCAATGTTTTCATCATACCCTCTGCCTGAGTGTTACATTCTAGATCTCCCAAAGACATCCCAGGGTGAACAGGGTAAGAATTCATTCAAACATGTTGACATTTGTTTCTGCCTGCCATCTCCATGATATTTGTGTTATTCATGCAGAAATATCTTAGCATTTAGGTCAATTCATAGTTTGCTGTTTGAAGTGTGCATAAGAGTTTGGCTGAGCTGGGAAGTTGGGGCAGGAAAATGGTCTCTGGAACAATGCTGTTTATTCAGCACCAATTTCACAGCCGGCTACAAATAATCCTCCTGCTAAATCATGCTTACCTTTCATTACAGTTTTCTATTCAACAGCACTCAGTAAAAAAATTCCCCTCTATGTAGATCCTTTGAAATGAAGATATTTAGAAATGTGGAGCCTGATTAGGAACATCAGACAATTGAATGCAAGTAGAGATTAAGGCTGGAGTGGCTCGATTTAGACACGGCCCAGTTTTACCGATCTTTAGTAAAACTTAGGGCAAAAAGCAGCAGTATAGGTGGGAGGGTGTGTCCTAACTGTTTGGGTTATTTTCTAAACAAAATGTAAGGCTGTAGTTGTGGCGTCAACAAACTACCTGACATGTTATGGACCTGTTTCTGTCATGTCCTGCAAACACGCCTGTCTCCCATATGATTTTGATGCTTTCCATTTTGAGTCCCGCCATGCTCTCTCTGCAATGCAGAAATAAAAAATATTTGGCACCTTTGTGTATGTACTTTGTGCAAATTGCACATGAAAGGACAATGGAACTGAGTATTTTCCTGTCATTTGTATGAGGTCTGGAGAACATTGATTCTTACCATATGCTTTGGTTGATCTCAATAAATACCCCTTTCCAGGAACCTTGGCCAAAAGGCTATTGGCATGTAGGCATCATCAGATTGATGCCTATATAAACACTATGTGTTACTTCATTTATTAAAATGGAACCGGGTATTTATTGAGACTACTGGAACTGGAAATGATGGAAGGCCACAATACTGTCGCTTTAGAGACAGCTATGTAAAAAAGTATGTTCTCAGGATCAGATTTTCAGCAGCGTGCACGTTTGTTACATTGACTTTGGTCCGATCTTTTAGAATAAGAATAGCACCGGTGTTAGGTGCTTGTCGCATGTTTGAAGTCATCCAGGAAGTTTCAAAGAACATTAGAAAATCATTCAGGGATCTAACGTCTTCACGTTTCTCATCTAAGGTCAGTGTTTAAAATTCCTCCACAGTGCTGGGAAAGATCAATAAGTACAAGAAGCATTTGGTTGTAGTCAGTGCTGCTAATAAATGAATTAAAACAGTATGAAAATGTTTAGTTTGTTCAGTCATGTTCCCGTTTATCTAATATTAGGTTTAGGTTGAAGGTCTGAATAGATTCATTGACAAAAAATTCTAAAATGCGAAGACCTGACTATGGAAATAAATCAAGACACTGTATTTTTCAAATATAAGTAGTCATTCTAACTTGTTTGATTTTGTTTCTAAGATTACTTAATCAATCAATCAAATCAAATGTATTTTACATCAGCTGTTGTCACAAAGGGCTTTCACAAAACACCCAGCCTTAAACCCCAGGGAGCAAACAACAGTAGTGATGAACTCCAGTGGCTAGGAAAAACTCCCTAAGAAGGCAGAGATTTAGGAAGAAACCTAGAGAGGAACCAGGCTCCGAGGGGTGACCAGTCCTCTTCTGGCTGTGCCAGGTGAACATATTAAGCATCCAAATTATAATAGTTCAATGCATGTGGGCAAAGCCCAGAGTCTATTTAAACCTAGTCCAGATCAGAAGCATCACCAGAGGGACAAGGACAGGGACAGACAGGGGGGAGGGGGGTCAGCAGAGTGGCAGCTGAAATCATCAAGTATTATCTTGATCTGCAAGACGATACCTGACTTAGGGGGAGTCATTCATTTTGACACCTGTCTTTTTGAGAAAAAAATCTATATTTTTTTAATAAATGTTTGTCGGTCCTACTACTTACATAAATATTTATACTAAGTATTAAATAATATATATATTTTCATAACACAATATTTTGATAATTTCCTAAGGTACTTTTATATAGATTTGTTGCACTTTTCAAGGGGTGCCAATTTTTTTGGAGGTGAATGTAAATGTGTGTGTGGCTTTCTGCATGTGGGATTCAGTAAGGATAATCTTTTGTGTATAGACACTGAGATAACTGCCTTCCTGGCCTCCTCCAAGGACTTAGAGAAGGATGGGAGCTGGATGGATACCTGCAGGAAACAGTACTGCAAAGCTATGATCACTAAGTCCAACATTGTCTCTGGAAATGGTAGGTGAAGCCTGATACTATTCAATGATGTAATGGATAACAGTTTGTAATGCCATGGAATTACTCAGGTCATTGATGGCTTACAGAGCTACTAGCTCATACCTATGACTAACCCCTGTGCATTTTAGCAATGTATCTTCTAAAAGACCCTAAACTTTGCCATAATGCTAAACCTCAAAGTCTAGTATTTATTTATTTTTCGGGTTAAAACACATTCAAACACACTCAAACCTATACTTCTGAACTTGAACAGTTCCAAATAAATTGCTATGTGCACATTTCGATGTTCTTGCCATTACTGGATATGCTACTAATAAGTATAAAACATTTTGAACAGTAAAAAAGCAACTCTATAAGATTGTGTCTGATTTGTCTTATATTCAAACCACAGCTGCCAGCCAGTATATGATCATATTTGATAGTACATTTCATTTCCGTTAATGATGAGTATATCAATGGATACAATGATAAACCGATATCTGAAGTGCTGCTACACTGCTAGTTACTGAACAGCGCAAATGTCTTTGCCAATAACTGGGAGTTATAAAATTATATATGTTACCATAATTGTCGTGTCAACGCTCTCTGACGATTTTTATTTTGTTGGTTGTTGAAAACCACGATTTAGGTTCATTTTGTGTTTCCAATTGCTTCCTCTGAAAGTAATTGTTTTACTTTTCTATTGGTTATGAAGGGATTTCGAATGCAGAATAATACTTCCTGATTTCATATTTATTCAGAGACAAAGAAACACCCAGGATTAAGGCCTTTGATTTTGATTCAAAATTAAATGAATTGTCTATCCAGAGCTTTGTTCCTTCTTATACATGAACAAGATGCTTGATTACCTTCCCATTTTTCCGGCTGTGTGTACATTAAAGCAGCGCAATTTGTACTTGCCTGATGCACCACTGAAGATAAATATCTTTTCAAAGGCCTCTGTGATGTTCCTAAAAGCTCCCTCTGTTTCCTGCCTTCTCCCCAGTTCTGGCTGATCTACTGGAGCAGGCTGTGTTCTACCTTTCCGCTTCGCCATCAAAGCGTTTCTTCCCGTCTGCAGACTATAAAGGTCAGTAAGAGAGAGCCAATACCTGCCACTGGACGTGTCTGTGGTACTGGACCATGGCTCAGCAGTAAATATTAGCAAATATTTAAAACCAACATGTACATTGTTTTGACCTAATACTTTCTGTTCTGACGAGCAGATGTACTGCTCGTGTTATTATACATGAAACTGCTGTACATTGACATTTTGCATTTAAGACATGTAGATTACACCATCTCAGTAATGACACATTTGTCATTTAGTACTGTGTTTTAAGTAGTGATGAGTCTTGTCACCTGTATAGACTTGATATACAGTCTGATACTTGCTCAAATTATAATCCAAACCTAAATACCGTAATTTTAGTTCATTTTTGGTCACCTCTTACTGGTTCATCTGTGTCTTTGTAGGATTTTATTATTAAATGTGTGAGTCAAGTCATTTATAATTTAGTTCTCTAGGTGGTTTAGTTATGACGTCTGGATAAATAGTATGTATGTTCAGAATGTATAATTTTTTCCCTTCACTTATTTAAATCAGAGCAAACACATACTGGAGTCTCTGTGTGTGAGACAAGCCCGCCAGAGCTGTACTGTAGCTCGTAATTGTCAGTGTATCAAAGAAAAAGGCCAGATAAACTTGAAAAGTCAAAATGACAATTTCTCACTCTCCATCTCCGCATCAGTTATTTCCTTTATTAAGTTATTCCTTTTTCCAAATGGCCTATCAGGGGAGAAGCTGTCATAGTCTATATGGTTCAGCTTTGTTCCCCCTCTCCTGTCCTGACTTGTGATTGACATAACAACAGGCTCAGCAATTTGTTCTGTGGCTTTCATTTGCTGGAGGTTTAACCCTGTGATCGCCTCCATATTTCTCCCAAACGTTTCTCACTGACTCATCTGTCAAGATGCAACAATTTCAGACAGGAGAGAGAGACCATTCATCTCCATTAGATAGTAATTGCAATCAGAAAGTGGATTTCAATGATATTCATATGGAGGGTGTTGTATCCATGAAGCTGCCACAATGATTCTAAGTTTTCTTTACTCACATCATTTTCTCAATTAAAGCATGTATTGGTGTCTATGATGAATACAGATTGCTCATTTGATCGTCTCTGCAATGTGTTACTTAGAGGCAAGATTAGTTAGGGTTAGTTTCATTTTGTAGCCTGACTGAGCTTCACCAAAGCCACGGTTGCTTTGCAGCAGTCATTGAAATTAAATTTGTGTTGATGGATGCTGAGTGCAAATGTGTAAACCCCTGGTAATATTCAGTTTCTTTATTGCCTGTTTTATAGCGATGGAGAGTGGAATGAAGACATGCACCCTGTCGTCTGTGGACCGACTCGGGATTCAGGCCTCACTCAGGTATGCTGTCCGCATCCTAAAAGTCGCCCCCGCCCCCCCTTGTAAGCTCCAGATATTTCCTCAGAGATGGCAGTGAACGGCCAAAAAAGATAACAAAAGTTCAATTATTGCTGAATTATACAGTGATCAGGGGTATAACAGAGATGTTCTAGAGACATAAACTCACAATGAACTCTATTAAGATATTGCATATTGTCTTTTGGCATTATGCTAATGAAGAGATGAACATTTAAACAAGGCTCATTTGGGCTTATGATATCCTTCTATTAACTCTAATTGTTCTGATTGTACACCACATCGTTTTAAACGAGTCAGTGTGATCTGGGATCCTGAATGTTCTTCTACCAACTTTGTGATGTGCCACCATAAGATACTTGGAGCCCTGCTGAGTTGTTCTCCCTTGTTTGTAGGTATGGGAGATATCTGAAGTTACTGAGGGATGGTTCTGAGCAGGACCTCTGTCTTTTGATAAGGCATTGCCAAGTGCTCCTCTCACAACAGAGAGCAAAACTCAAGTCAGCCCTTTGTATCCTTATCAGCTATGTATGACAACCACATGAATCACAAAGGGACTGACTAAACCTACACAAGCAATTCCAGGGTCAATAAAATGAGAACTATTAATCTACCTCAGAGCAAGAAAATATTTTACACCTATCTAAGTGATTTTCTCTGAAATATGCAACATGAACAGTCAAAAGCTTTCCACTCCGCTATGGTACTTGTCTTGTCAATCACATTAAGAGAGCTGAGAAACAGAGTATCAAGTCTTGGACCCCTCCCTAGCGCTGTTTGCTGAGACTGATCTTCGGTGTGTCATAAAATGTGATGACATTTTTCACTGGCCTGGCTGTTCTGCTGGGGAGCTGTGGGGAGATCCAGTCAAACAAGAGGTTGGTGTTTTTGTCATGGATCTTGTTCTGGAGTCAGGTCTCTCCCCAATTCAGGGAATGTTGTGATTAGTTTTAGTGTTGAGGTTGGAGCTTTCATTTAAAATCACTCCATGCACTCGCTGCGCTAAACACAAAACCAGATGTTGCAGCCTGTCCTTGCCGCCACTTGACTCTGCATCACCAGATACTTTGCAGGAGGACTACCCTGGCCACGACTGGTTCATCTCCACCGTCTTCCTTATCATGGCTGGAGACGTGGAGAGAGCCCTCCGCCTCCTCCTCCACCTCTCCACTCTTCTCACATCGGCTTTCCTTTGGCCCGCCAGACTCCACAAATCGGTGAGTCCAGAAGGACAGAAAGGGACCATTTAACCAGGGGTTTCGGGCTGACAGTGGAGCGTAGACACTTTCTCCGTCCGCTATCCCTCTTGTGTGTCTCGCTGCTTTCCATTGCATGAAGCTTAGGAAGTAATCAAGTAAGAGGGCATGGAAAGTCTGTCAGGAGATGAACAAGCCTTTCATTTGGTGGGCACGTCCGCGGAATCCTGCTGCATTTAGATTCTTATGAAATTCGTTTGTATGGCCATACATTGGAAAGATGAGTTGCATTTTAATGTTAATATTCTCGCCCCCCATTTATGCATCATAAGCCAAATATACAAGTTTGGAGTTCTGTTATCATTTGTATCTGTGCAGTCTAAGGATTCTTAGTACCTCATGTTTCCTCCATGGAAATGGTGAATATGATGAGATTACGAGGGCATAGTCGTTACCATTGTCCCCATCAAATTTGGAACGGCCAAATCTCAGTGCAGATGATGGTGAATATGCTGCAGTTAATGGAGTTTCAGCTGAGAGAATATGTCTTGGAAATGGGAACGCTACCATGGACAACTTTGTAAAACGGATTACAATTCTCAGTTCTGCCATCTGATCAGCGGTACGAGAAAATCAGGATGTATGCAGACAGATGGGAGTTAGCGCACCATGTTGCAGATTAGGGGGGATGTCTAAATGGAGGCGGCCCAAGCCTGTAAATTGTATGTGGTTGATTCTGTAAATGCCTAAGAGAATGGAGGGACAAGTAATTAAGGGGTTGTAGCGCATTTACACACAGTAAACTGCACATACTGCATTCTCCAGAAGCATTGGGCAAAAAAATACTGGTGTTTTGAGGAAATTGAAGAGTGAAAATCGCACAAAGCAGCTGTCTGTTAATTTCTGCTGTTCACTTTCACACTTGGCAAGTTGAGCTATTAACCTAGAGAGCTTGGCTTTTTAGTTAATGTATGATGCTCTCTAAATCTTCCTCTGCTATACAGGTTCACCTCCCTATTGAGATTGCTCAGTCTGGCATCTATCCAGTGTACTCATGTACAACCCACTATGTAGAGATGCTGCTGAAGAATGAGGTACCTCTGGTCTTCTCTGCCTTCAAGATGTCTGGTTTTACCCCCTCCCAGGTACGTTATCACCCACCATCCTTTCCTTTTTTTGTGAAGGGTTTTTCAAATCATGTTATAATGAAATGGACACCCCAAGTCTACTATTTAGATTTGATTTTCATGAAACTCAAGGTGACTCTCATTCTCTGTATAAAAGTTCAGATCTGAGGCTGCAGAATCCTCCTGCTCTAAGATTCGCCATACTTCGTTCTTATCGTCTTTTGACTCAATGTTCTTCTGGCTGACTGTCATCTCAGACATAATGTGTCAACAGGAACTAAAGCCAAATCGTTTCTTAAGCTCAAGAGTTTACAATGTAGATTTAAAGTCATTCATTCAGTGTAAAACACTTTATAAACATAATATATAGTTCACCCAGCATAAAAATCTAGACAATTAATACTGTTTTTTTTCTCTTGGCTCTATACTCAAACAATTGGAATCTGAAGTCAAACATAGAGGTTATATAGATTCTGAGCTTTGATTTTGATGGTATTTTGCATACACATTGGTTTCACTATTTAGAAAAGACAACTTTTTATACAGTGCGCCTATATTAAGGCAAAATGTCAACAATAAGCACTTAAGTTAAAAATGTGTAAACTTATCCTTGGCATGTAATAACTGTAACTTGTTGACATAAGCAATCAATTGTTATCTTTTCTGGTGATGGACTGCCAGGTAAGTCCTGCAGTTATCTTCAGTTGTTGTTTGTTTTGCTGCCTTTTTAAATTTCATTTTCAGCAAATGAAGGGCATGTTCAATTGGATATAAATCAGCCGATTAATACAGCCAGTGAAGAATTTTCCACTTATTTTCCCTGATAAATTACCTTGCTTTTACAGTTTCTCCTTGCCATCTGGTACATGGTAGTCTTTGTCTCATCTGTCCCCAATACCTTTTTCCAGAACTCTGCAGGCTTATTTAGGTTCTGTAATCCTGATTTTATGCCAGCCTGTGGTTTGCACTTTGCAGTGTAGCATTTGTAGTTCTGCTGTTGAGATATTCTGTAGATGTCTGAGCCATCCATTGCTACCTCCTGCAGTGTTCCTTATCTGCTGGACAGTTCCTTTTTTAAGTTTTATTCATCATGGTCTACCACAGTGTTTGTGATTGGTGAGCTCACCAGTAGTTTCCTTTCTTTTCAGTTGTGTTCCAAATTGTTGTTTTTGGTAAGCCTACGTTTTTAGCATTGCTTTAAACCTTTTTGTCGTAGTAATGGCTTCCTTGACTTTCCTTGACACCTCTTTGGTCTTTATTTTGATTGAAACCAATAGCGAACAAAGACAAACGCAACGTCTAGAATTAAGACTAAACATGGGTAACGCTCTTAAGCCAGAACAAATAGTGTGACTGAACAGACCTGATTGAACTGAAACACTTGTCTAGCCAATTGTCCCTATACTTTTGGCGACTATGTTTTGAATCTGGTGTGATTTATAAATGTCCTAATTATTTTCAAAAATATGACCAATCAGCAATTATGTATGTATGTGACATTCAAATTAAGTCAGTCCCATAAGGAAAGACAATGTATTATTGAAGACATGTGTGTCTGCCTTATTGAAATTCCTACTACACCTTAGCTAACATCATTTGGAGGTGTTAGGAGATATACTCAGAGACTGTAAACAGACAAAGTAAATTGCAGTGTGGAATTGGTTGGCAAATCAGGAAAGGCTAGCGTTACAAGAATGGTTCAAGTTGAAAGCCATTTCTTTCCATCAAAATACTGTCATTGAAAACAGCTTTTAGAGACAATTGCTTTCCTAACATACTCTGATGGTTCAAGGATAGATCTGTTGTTCTTCTAAAATAAAGTCATACCAAGTTGTCGTTGCTTTAATGTAATGCAAGATGTGAACTTAATTATATTCTATTATGCATTCTAAGTCATAGTTGTCTTCTGCTTGGTTCAGTACCTTGAGTTGAGGAACAGGACAGTTAATTATGGTCAGTGTCAAACTTGCGAGGTAATGTAGCCCGAGGAAATCGAGCACGTGACAGACTTCATATAACTCTCAAAGTCTGAGTGCTTATTTCTACAAATCATGTTGATTATATTTAATTCATAACCAGTAACGTTACCTGTGTCATTTCCTAGTGTAAATTCGGTGTGTGTTTGTTTTTTGTTTTACAGATGTGTTTGCAGTGGTTGGGTCAGTGTTTCTGGAACTACCTGGACTGGCCTGAGATCTGCCACTATGTGTCCACCTGTGTAGTGATGGGGCCAGACTACCAGGTGTACTTGTGCGTTGCCGTGCTGAAACACCTGCAGCAGGAGATCCTACAGCACACGCAGACCCAGGACCTGCAAGTCTTCCTCAAGGTGAGTCTGTCGGTCAGTCAGTTACCTGGGGCTTCAAAAAGTCCTGAACACTCTTAGTTGTCTTCAGGTCAACTTGGAAAGTTTGCCTGCTCATTGAGGTTCCCACATTCCACGACACGTGGACAATTTCCGGCACATTGTCAGGTGGGTTTGGGGATTTCTGGCGATATCCGCGCTTGCTGAGTATATCTGTATTTCATCTGTATTAAAAATTTCAATGAAAATTATTTGTCACAATTGCAGTATGCAGCTCGATATGGTGGAAGGCGCAAAGTGAAAAAGTATTGTCAGTGACTCAGATGTTACATGAAACAAAATGGAAAATAAAGCCTGTCTTTGTTCCTTAAAATTCTAAAGAAATTGCCTGTCTCTACACAGTGTTACCATAGGTTTTCAGCTGACTTGACTTGGGCTTTTCTAAAGAACTGCTCTGAGACTTTTTCTAAAGGGCCTTCTAACATGTTCATCTCCGCCCCCGCTTACCTCTCTCACAGTAACACTAAGAGCAAGGCTACAGTACATTTGGTACCTAACTTTCAAAAGGAATTCTTATCATTTCACACTCTCATTTTTTGTGGTGAAGATTCTGGGAAATTACACAGCTTTTGTAACTGTAATATTTATTTAGAATATATTTAGTCAGAATATAAAACACATGCAAAACAGTCTTGTGTACTGCATGTTATTTGGCTGACAAGCAGTGAAATGTGCTCGTTTTCAGCCACTTTCATAACTAGATTATGATATGCTAATATAACTATAAAAGATTATTTAGCATATGTTGCTTTTTTCTGTGTTGTGCTCATTGTACAGTGCTGTACTGTTATACTGTACTCATACTGTTCAATGACAATAAAGTTGAATCCAGTCTAGCTACCTGTTTCTGTGACTACCATATATCAAGTTAAAACAGAAAATGTTGAAGCCTGAATCTAGCCGCAGGGTTTTTCATTTCTACTCATTTAGAAATATAACACAGAAATGTAGGCTACTTCTATTTCTTCTAAAGGGGATGCTTGTTGCGTTTTTACAGCATTCATTTCTTCTAAAGGGGATGCTTGTTGCATTTTTACAGCATTCATTTCTTCTAAAGGGGATGCTTGTTGCGTTTTTACAGCATTCATTTCTTCTAAAGGGGATACTTGTTGCGTTTTTACAGCATTCATTTCTTCTAAAGGGGATGCTTGTTGCGTTTTTACAGCATTCATTTCTTCTAAAGGGGATGCTTGTTGCGTTTTTACAGCATTCATTTCTTCTAAAGGGGATGCTTGTTGCGTTTTTACAGCATTCATTTCTTCTATAGGGGATGTTTGGATCCGCTTCAAATTAGGTCTGCATTTAATTTTATGGGGATTAGGACTCTTTCAGCTGACTATTTCAGCCTTTTTTGTTTTTCTTTGCATCACCTCCAAAATGATTGGCATTATTTGTTTTCAGTTTCAATTATAGACTTACCCTCCAATATCAAACACAATAGTACTGAGATTCAAACCAAAGCATTAAAACATAATATGCTTTTACTGCACACAATAAGTTTCCATTGAACCCATAAACATATTTTTCTCTGTTTTCATTGTCTTAAATTAAGTTACAGACAGTACAAATTGCGCAATTACGTTGTACTTTTGTCCATAGCATTTTGGTCTCAATCTACTTTGTGAAAATGTCATTGTACATTAGGCAAGCTCTGTACACTGGCACCGACTGGTTGCACTTGGACAGTTATCGGTTGTTAAATTCAATGTTGTTGTTGGTTATATATTGCTATGTCACCACAACACACACACACACACACACACACACAGCCAATACTGGGCTGGGCCTGAAGCCTAACCTGAGTTGTTGCGTTCCGTTCTCCTCCGTGTTTCCCATAAGGAGGAGCCAATCCCTGGCTTCAAAGTGAGTAATTACCTGGAGTACATGGAGGGCCTTGAGCGGAGCTACAGAACAATGGTGCTGACAGACATGAAGAATATCTCCCAGAGAATGTGCTAGCAATGCTGAGACACCACAGACTTCACTCACCATGCCGCGTCCACTGGGACTGGGAAAGGTATCAGGGAGCTAAATGCTACCCATGAAGGGATTAGCCTGTGTCTGCTTTGGGAGTTCCAAATGTCATGTTGTATGGATTGTGAATTCTCTCTGGAAAAGAAATCCAATGTCAAAACGTAATATTATGTAATAGATAGTAATAAACTTTTGCTCCATGTCTTTATTTTCTGTCTTCAGGTGTCTCAAAGTGTTATGAAAATTTTTCCAAATATAATAACATGTTGTATTTACTTGTAACCTCACTGGACACTTCCAGTTCAACCATTTAGAAAATATGATGAAGAATTGTTTACACATCCTACTTCCAGTTCTACTCAGCAAGTGACTGCACATCCTCTCCTCTAGATGAATGCTAAGCTCCAAACCGTAATGAGCAGTGTGGGGTCTGCGTGCATGCCGTCTAGATTACCAAGTAGCTTTATGCTGTGGGTCTGCTGGAGATGACCAGGGAAAGGCAGTCTTGTGGATATGATGAACCCTCATTAATAAATTAGCCTGACCATCTGATACCAACACCTCTGAATAATAAATGAGATCATTAAAGCATTTGGTTTCTCCAACAAAGCAACTGTTCGCTGTTATACGGTTTGTTTGCTATCTACACTGGCCAGAGGGGAAGAGAAGTGATAGAAATCAGTGTCATAAAACTGTTTACCTGTTGGGTGGGGTTTAAAAGAAAAGTATTGTTTCTTTGTCTTTGATATCCCTAATATAAAAGGTAACCTATCTAGGTTTGATTGTCTGTTCATTTTGTCCTCTGTTGGCACAACCCATGCATTTATTGTGGAAAACCAATTGACTCAATAATCTGTGACTAATGAGCTGTTTATTTCAATGATGTTGAAAAACTTAATTACTTGACAACACTGCGCCGTGTCTGCTGGAGATCGCTGTAAGATTGCATTTTGGAAATGACAACTGCAACCTTTAGAGTAATCAATCTAATAGTTCATCTAAATGATAGAGATTAAATGATAGGACGTCATTTGATATTGGCTGATTAGTTATCATTACACTGATTACGTGGTACATTAAGGCACAGCAGTGTAACACAACAGGAGACTTGCCATTACTTTTCTAAGCATAGTGCTGTAGGCTAGGTGTTACAAATACATATATGTCACTAGTATGTCAGCGGTCACTAATGGTTTTGGCACCACTTAACGTTAACCTTGCCTGCATATACAGGAGCAGTGTGTTTTAGATATGACTATTAAATACCTTTCACCATTATATAGAGATAAAGTGTATGTATGGGCAGCTTGCTCACAGTGTAGGTCATTATATACATCTCAGCTGAAGATGTCATCTGAGCTTAGCGTTTTACAAACACCTATTTGCTGACTACAGACATTTTGAATTGTTTATTGATCTGAAAGTGCACCAACGTGCAGTAGAAACTCCCAGGCTCGAGTCTCCATTATTTGGCTGCCTTGTTTAATTTGAAGTGGGCTGGTGTTGATTAATATGCAAGAGGTAGGCTATCATAGTCCCTCTGCTAAAACCCTGCTTGGCATCAACCCCTTGCTTGACAAGTTCTTCGGTGTGTCTTTTATTTATTCTTTTCAGTTAGAGAATAGAATGGTGGCCAGAATAATAAACAATTTTGATCTAGAAGGTACTTAAATACATGATTATTACTAGAAAAAGATTTTGAGTTGCTAGTTAGTAATATTTAGATTATTTTTCATGGGTACAGGCTTTGGAATTTGCTTGGCCTTTTAAGAGTAATGGCTTTGCTGTCTCCTACTTAGTGGCTAAGTGGCTGGCTCTGTATGTTATTTTCTTTTCTCCACAGCTAATATAATCCCTCCATGATCTAACCTTTCATGATTGTATTGGTCCGCAGTAACACTTTGACCCAGTGTTAATCTACATTATGTTTGTTACCATTTGAAATGCAGCTGTAGACATTTGCACATAACGTTTGTAGGAGAGAATGGTTTAACAGCTGTACCTGATAATCCCAGTAAACAAGCGATTTGGTGTGTCTATCTAAATTGTAACTACGGTTCCTTGTACTCTCACAGTACCGGGCTCATATCATCCACAGGTCCCAGGTCAGTGGAGGGTGACTGAAATGGATAGGTGCAGGCATGACTGTGGCCCCTGACTGGCAAAGAAATGAGCTTTGCAAGGGTCGTTTTCATTCAGTGTGCAGTGCTGCATGACATTCAAACCAGTGCTCTCTAACCCTTTGGGAGACTGTGGAGAACTGGACATTGACCTGTGGATTGCTCAAAGAGTCCTTGCCACTGGGTGTAGAGGTGAACGAATCAATATCACATTAGTCACACTGACCACCTTGTTATTATTACTCCTTTTCTCCGAAAAAAATGCAGCTTTGAATTCTGTACTAACGATTTCAGATATCGCACCTTGTGTTGTATCTTGCGGGACTTGCTGCATATTATAGTAATGAAGCGCTTCCAGTAATTAAGCATGTTTGACAATGTCCTCAGGAGAGGCAAGTGCGAAACACAATAGAGAGTGGAGGTGTTACAAAATAACACTGATTTACCAGTCATTGAGTCACTTAAAACTCTGCCGTCTATAACCCACATCCTGCAAAGTTCCCTGCTGTTAAAGCACATCTTTCAAGAGAACGCCCATGTTCTGAGATGTATTAGTGGTTCCCATTCTGAAGCAAAAATATTTTAGTCTGTTGCAAAACCGCTAGAAAAATAAAACAGAAGCAGACTGAAGAAAACAAGGACTTACCTCAGTAATTCCAATAAAAACTTTTAGTTGCAAGAGAGTCTGCCGATAATGCATCCCTGTTTGAATACTGAACAAGAGCCCTGAGCCAGAATGGATGAGTAATTGCAAAGAAACAGAGACCTGACTGCAGTACAGAGGAACAGAAACATTTGTAGGAGCGGAGTCAATGGCATGTTGTTGTCTCTGTTGCGCCCATCGTGCAATTGGAGTGAACTCGGCTGGCAATACTCGGCTCTCATTCAGGGTGGTTGAGGTTGGTTGGTGTCCCTTTGATTCTTGGCAATGTGGGTGGATTGACTTCCTGCCTGTTGGGTTCTGTCCAGGGCCTTCCCTGTAAAGGCCACAGTATCACTGGATCCCCTGTCTCAGACCCAAGGTTTTATGCTATATTATCATGGGGAGTAGGATCAGTTCTTCTCCATTGTAATCCTTGTAAACTTAAGGAATACACTCAAGATTTTCCCTCTCTTGCTCTGTTTAAACTCCCCTCCAAGCCTGGTTCCTCTCTAGATTTCTTCTTATATTTCAGCCCTGTTTAGGGAGCTTTTCCTGGCCAATGTGCTTCAACACTGTTGTTGCTTGCTGCTTACAACTGCTGATGTAAAAGGGACTTAATGAATTTTTTACCTTAATTAATTGACTATTTGGAATAAATGTAAATGCGTTTAAATCCAGTTCCTTCACAAAGAGCACTGATTCATCCAAAACATGATAGCAGGAAATCAAGTTCTAAACTTGGCATTTTAAGAGTGTGGCATTGGCCACAAGGCTGCTTTGAGCCCATGTCAGTTGAAGGGCTGGTACCTAACAGGGCACTACGGTACATGAATGAAGGACAGTAGGCTAAATGAGCAGGTCCCCACCCCAAATCCCACTAGCATGATAGCAGGATTTCCTCCTGGTACGTTAGGCCACCTTCTCAGAAAGGTCATCCACTGGATACACATCAGGAGAGCCTGACAGTAAGCTGCTAAACATATTATGTGGACTGGACCAGCACAGAAGAAAATCCCCTTATTTTGACACAGGAGTTCTCTACTTGGTCTTCATTATAAATGGACTGAATTGAAATGTGGTTTAATAGTGTGTGTATAAGTCTCTCATTGGATAGCGAATAAAAATGCTACATTCAGTTCGGCGCCAATTTAATTGATGCTTGGAGGATTTGAGTTCAAATTAGTGTGCAGCCAGAAACCTGAAAGCCATGTCTCTGACACTTTCCGCTGGTGAGAGGAAATGTCAGGCTAGTGTCAGTGTTCATGGAAGCACTATCTGCTCTGTGCTGATGAATATCACAATGCCAGAGATGCTGTTTTGAGCGGCGTACGCCCAAGTCCGTGGCTGTGGCTATACGTCAGGGCAGTGGGTAACAACGCCACGCGCCTGTCCTTTAAAGGTCAGGGCTAAATGTCACTCACTCTTTATTAAAAAAATGAAACTGGTGTAGTAGCATACCCTGAAAAACAGACTGCCAAAAATGTCCCATTAGCGGTTTTGTTTACCTCTCAGCCTTAAACATATTCTTTCCTGGGTGGCAATGCCAGTAATTACATGCTTTGCGTAACTTTCATTTATGTGAATTCTGAACACGACTCATTCTCTAGCTAGTGTCCATACAAGAGTCATTTGGTCACAGAGATAAATATTTGTATACAGGTCACTATGACTCATGATTTATTAAAGTGAAATAAGGCCGGTAGAGTAAACACTGGCCAGGTTTTGCTGGGGATGTGATGAAGAACTTTGGGTGAAAGATAGATGATACTGATAAATTGGCATCCAACTGTTCTCTTTTGTGTAGCTCTGACTGGGCGGAAGAAACTTGCTGAACCGAATTTATCAATACTGTCTCCTCGTGGGGTTGGAGACCATATGCAGTGCCAGGTATATTTCCAGTCAAATGCTAACCACAATATATCAGGCAGGGCACTCTGAAAGCTCCCAGTTATGGAGAAGTGATCTACCCGGCAAATTGTGCTAATTCATTACACTGATAATCAAAAATTGGGAATTGAGATAAAGATCATGAAAAGCCCACAATAATATTATATTTACAGCTATGAAGAAACACTGGTCATT
The DNA here is from genome assembly GCA_016801105.1 of Esox niger. Lineage (NCBI taxonomy): Eukaryota > Metazoa > Chordata > Actinopteri > Esociformes > Esocidae > Esox > Esox niger. The sequence continues at coordinate 81,424 of JACXGJ010000287.1, forward strand.
TTCCAATGGTTTGGTCTTTACCATTGGATATGAGGAGAGGCAACATTTGGCAGTTAGACTGAGAATGGGTTTGAATGATGAAAGTACAACATTGAATGAGTTAGGCGTGGTGAGTCGCAGGAGCTCTCCCTGTGACAGGAGATGAAAGGTCAGTGAGCATGATGGTCTGTGTCATCCCATCAGATGGGCCACTGAACAGCCAGCCTGCCATGCAATATACATTACCTAGATCTTTTTTTACCAGCGGTGTACAGCCAACAGCATATCATCTGCAGATTATGAAACGGATAACAAAAAGTGATTACGCTGCACCTGAAAGCAAGTCTTGGACTAGCCTCCAGGCACAGTCCTGCAGGAAATGCATTTTGATTAATTCCATGCAATTGTTGAAGTGCAAAAGATGCCCAATCAGTAAGGATGGAGAGAGTGTAGCTGAAAGGAAAGAACTAGAAGAGGAAATGCTGAAAAAAATGCTAATTTTAGGCGGTTTATTTCAATGTATTTTCATTCAAAACACCTCACTTTATTCAACTAGGTCCTGATAATCTCACTTAGGTCTCCTAAAAGCCTTGAGGGATTTCTGCGGGCTAGCATAAAGCTATATGATATGGATGGATTTAATATCAGTAGATAGCAGTAGGTGGACCGTACTGTTTTTAATTGAAAACCTTAAACATTCAGATGATACAGAATTGATGCTTAGTGCACTCCAGTTCAGATTATGTATTTACATCGCTGTGCAATGTGTTCTGCGGTCGTGTAGCTCTACTTGAATGACAATGAAATGAGCATTGGAGCCACTGGCATTTTTGAGAGCAGCACAAAAATAGAAGACCCTCATTTGCATCCGAAGACACTGACGTGGATTTGGTGGCAGCTGCACTAGCACTGCAATCCCTGCGAAGTTCAACGTGGGGGCAGAAATTATACCAGCACTAATTAATGATGTGGCCCTGGAGCCTCCACAACCAGTGATCTGGCTGGCAATGAGCTCTCAATTCTACAGACAGAGCGCATATATATATGCACACAGGAACGCACACACTTCTTATGCACACACATACGCGTACACAGATCCTGTATCAACACCCACAAGCACACAGCACACACTCATTACCCTGTGAACTTAGATGAGTAAAGCTAAATCCCTTTTGGTTATTGAGGTCAGTCAAGGAAACGTATTCACTATGTTACAATTCCTGCCCAATGTGCATTTTGGAGATTTGTACCAAATTACATTTTTTTCCATAAAATGATTCAATATGGTTGGATATATAGTATGAACCCCACCTTCCAAAAACACTGGTAATCTGTAGATACCGAATAATAATAACACATTAAGGCATTGCCTGGGCTTTTATGGCAGCTATGTATTGACTGCAGCACATGTTCTCCCCTAAAATAAGAGAGGGCCGAGACTAGCATCTTGTCGAGAACTTTGTAATTCGTCAGATATAATTACACAGTCATCCTTAAGAATTTGCATGTGAGCAATATCAGCAATTAGAGAGTGAGTTGGCAAGCTGGTAATAATTTCAGCCTTACCCACGTGGAATGACACCAGACGTAACAGAAGGAGAATTCACAATTCTACCAGACTGCGTTCAGCATGTTCACAGAGCTTATATCCAGTAGGGTCTAGCCTGTAGCACCTTGGTTCCAACAAGAGCTAGGCGGGTCCGAGCCCTGGCATTATAGGTTATGAGAATCCTACAAACAATATCTGATGAAAATTTAATATTATTATACATTTAAAACATAGCTACTGAAGGTTGTGGCAGAAAAGTTTTTGTCTATTCAGAACATATGCTAATGCATTATTATTTTCAACTGTGACGATTTTAACGCGGGACCTTTTGTTTGGCATTCCACGTCTCTAACCACTACACTATTTAACAAGGGTTGGGTGGATAGTCAGTCAGTCAGCCAGTCAGTCAGCCAGCCAGTCAGTCAGTCCCTCCCTCACGCACTCACTCAGTAAGAGACATTCGTTCTCCGCTTACGCGGTCCGGCAAAAATCAGAATTTTCCTCTGGATAACAATTATACAATAAATACTACTTGTGAACGGTCTTGCGCGACAAGGCCACACGTGAAGGTCTTTAGCCGAATGATTGCCTAGGTACTGAATGTCATGTTGAATGGAGAAAAGAAATGGGGGATTTCTAAAAATGTATTGACATCTGTTTTTTACATGCCACGTGGAGATGATACTGGGTTGCTGCTCTGATTCTCTGTAAATACATTTTGGACTCCCCTTTTTCTTATCAGGAAGACTAACAAAACAATACCACTATGTGGTCAGGAAGGACATATAGCATTGCGGCATATGGGGTAGGGGGATGGACTCATATAAGACAAATATTTTTCTACTCACTCTCAAAGTTTGGTGGAGGTTGGTGTTGGTTTATGGGGATTGTTAAGATCAGGAAGTATTTGTTGTTTTAACACCGGCATGTGTATTCATCTTGCCTATATCACGAGTCATCCTCAGTTTTGAAATTCTCCCTCCATCCTGTCTGTAGATATTTCCCTTATGGAGGTTATGCAGCAGACAGATCACGTTATCATCTGCTCTGACAGTGGTCCTTGTCGTCTGGATGGAGAGGCGGCTTGTGCAGCCATGCCAGTCCACTGTATTAGATAGGCGTTTTGTGAAGGCTGAGCTGTTTCTGACAGCCACATTTGTATCACCTTGAGGCTTTGATTTAGCTTACTGGTCCTACAGGGTCCTACTGCTCACCAGTAGAACAGTCATGTCTGACAAAGTCCAGCATTGGACCTGGGAAGATGTATTTTCTTCATAACATTGTCATTTAAAAGGCTGTCATTTGAATGGTTTAAGAGCAAGTCAACTATTTTTGTTTCTGACATAGCGGTTGTGAGTGACAGTCTGGAAAGTTTTCTTCTGTCCCTGTGACTGTGTGTATAGTTGGGACGAATAGTAAAACTTTTTGATTGTCTGAGGCTTTCTTGGCATCATATATATTCCTGGTGACAGTTATGGGGACACAGTGGCCCCTGTTCCCTGGTTATTGTGGCAGAGTAGAAGATCTCCATTACTGCCATTTATCTGTGTGACAGTAATGCACCAATATAATTGCCTCAGAGCAGTCCAGTGACAGACGGAAGACATGGTCAGAAAAACCTGGTGGAGGGCTTCAGGGCCCAAGCAGCACCACTCTGTCTTCTCTGACGCAAAGCCCAACATGATTTGTGTCTGATACTTTCAGAGGGGCGGTATGTGTGTGATAGAAAGAGAAATGGAATGAGTAAGAAAGAGAGAACTGTGTGTGCGTGTGCGTGTGTAGTATACATAAAATGGGGACAAACATTTTTCCAAATTGGTGTCAATCCCAGACATTTCTCCTGGTCTCTAGATTTTATAGTAATATTTGGGGGCTTAATTGTTTATGCTAAAGGTTAAGGGTTAGGATAGGGCAATACATTTTAATGTCCTCATTTCTACATCTGTTTGTGTGGGATCCTGGTGTTACTATACTATGTACTATACACTACAAACAAATGACCAAGTAGTGTCGGCTAGGGTTGAACAGCAACAGTACCATCCTTCGGGTGTCAGAGGAGCCTGCTTTGACACTGATGACGTTGTGTATTCACTGCCTAATAGGCCAAATATTGCTACATAGAGTAAGGCTATTCTTGTACAACCTTGCTTTATATAGCAGGCATTTACAGACATTATCTTTAAATGTGCCTCATATAGCATTTTCCATTTAAAAACCCTTAAAAAGAATCTCTGGCAGTGTCAGGACTGCCACCATTCCCACTGCCATGGTTGCAAGTCGAAGGTAGAAGGTGGGGATGTTTGTGTGCATGTACTTCCTTGAAAGCGTGTGTGGTGAGGGACAAGGCAGGCTTTGTTTGGGTCCATGTACACAGAGCACTCCAGAAACAAAAATATAGAGAAAATATACAGAAACAAAGCAAGCATCAGGTAAACACAGATTAAAACCAGGGTAAATCTGGATTTGGCATTAAAATAAAATTATGAACAGTGATGCAGAGTTGTCTAGCTTTCTACTGGACATGCGAGGTTACATTTGAAACCACATTTTGCTAGTTAGCTAGATAGTCAAAGAAAGCCATGCAAGTTACTGCTAGATTGATAATGATGGAGAAACAATTAATCAAAAAAGAAAATAATTTGATCTTGTTTCTATTATCTCTAGGTGCGCAGACATGTTTTAGTGAGGTATCTCCAAGTCTTTGGTCGAGACGATAAGCTAACGTTAGTTAGCTAAATGGTTTCTCCAAACAGATTCTCCTAGATTCAATTTCCTGCTTGAAAATAGTTTTACAACCTGGTTCCAATTTGTGGTGTTTGCTGCAAAAGAAAAAGAAATGAACATTGCGGGTTGTTTAACCAAACCTTATTCATAAACGGCTATTGTTCGTAAGAAGCAATTACATTGCCTTTTAGCTGAATTTAGCCTTGTGCAAACGTATTTGCTTGTCTATGGTCTCAGTGTCATGTAGCTAGCTTAAGTTTGTGTTAATAATGTCAGATCTTAATGGAGTTATAGAACTGATATTCTACATATGGGTGGCACAAACTTGCATAGTGCTCCTTTCAATAACAGCAGGTAATGTGGTACAGTAGAACCCTGTGTCAGCTGCTGCTAGACTGCACACAGAGATGTTTATTTCCAATCTGCAGTCAGACAGACTAAATGTAGTGACCCCATGTCTAATGCATTATGGTCAATAAAACAGTTAAGCCAGTTTTTTGCCAGACGATGTTGAGTTACATAGCTTGTCTTGCCAGTAACCTAATTACTTAGCTAGCTGGTTTTGCCAGTAACTTTACCTACAGTTAACTTTCTAAGGAGAGTCTTATGAATGCAGATTTTGTTGTTCAAGATGCACAGTTTCAATTCATGTATTTAGACAATGATAATTTTGCTAATTTCAGGCTTGTACAGAGTTGAATAATGGCTTGTGAAAATGTACTACTACTTTGAACTACTTTCATGAATACATAGAGAGTAGCTAGCTCAATTAATCGACCAAAGTGGTCCATTAATACTGTGCTGTAAAGATGATGGAATGAAATCCCTACTCTCTCATTGGTGTAGTTTTCTCCCATAAGCCAGTACTTGTCATGCAATTCCAGTGCTGTGCATCTGGCAGACCTTGCTAGCTTTCGTGACATTGGCAAACTTACTAAATACGCATCATTGGTGCACAAAAGTCTTTAGCCACTTGTAAAGTAGCCAACTATGACATGTTTTCAGGATTATCATCATTATTTACATCTTCATCATTTCAGATTTATTAAGCATTGGACATAATGATCACAAAGATGGCACAAAAAAGCTATCTGAAGTCATGTGGGATCCATGTCTGTTGATTTAAAAATATCCGTTACACTTTCTCGTCCCCTCTACTACAGCCAATCAGGAGCAGCACTGATGGAAGCAATTAGAGCTGTTTCCACAGTGACATCTGTAATCCCAAAATAACAGTTCAGAACAGGGATTTGCTGTATGTATTCAACTGAATGGTTTGTGGATTTGTCAGCTAAAGGTGTCTGTCTATACATCAAAATGCCTTGCACAAAGTCTCAAGGGCTTTCATTTTAGGAGCTTTGTACTACAGTGCATTAAAATGGGGCTATTCTCACAGACTGAGTAAGGCATTAATGATTGATCATAATGTGATTTTGACCTGTAGCTTAGTCAACAAGCTAGATATGACTCGCATGTTGGAGGTAAGAAATGTAATATGCAAGACGGTGTGTTCCAGTCTTAAACATTTATGTTTTCTTTTTTCTTATGAAGAAAAATGGTGAAGAAAAATTATTGTTCTAAAATTTCATAGACATTTTCTGTTAAATGATTAGTTTGAAGTAGTCACAGTAACATTATTTTCAGACAGAGTGGATTATTCACTGATCAACAATGAAAAACATTTCATTCACTCTATCAAGAATTTGAAAGGATAAAGGTTAAACAAATTTGACAGTAAACAAGCAGTTGATTACTTTCTGCTCTCCACTTTAGTTATTCCAGTATTACTCACACACAGCGTGTCCCCGCTAACCATTCTCAGCATGAAAAGTGCCGCTCCATTTATTATACACTGTTCATGTTTGAATGATTAAGGATAGCGGTAAAAATATAAAATAATGCATTTCCAACGACAGAAGCGGTTTGAAAAAAAAAAGTGTATATCGGTTTTGTTTTTCTTGCTGTCTCATTCATTCCTCTATGTCAGAGCGGGAGAGTGATGGGGGAAGGTTGTTGAAACAATACAGTCCCAGGGGGGATGCCTCGCCTGTTTTAATGGATTTCCTCAAACACCCCGATCGGCTAGCGCCCGCTGCTCATTCAGCTCTGGAGCGTGAGCAGCATATATCCACTGCTCACTCAACTAGATGAAATTCTGACACGTCGGAATGCCATGCCATGGGAAATATAAACAGCAGAGAGGAGCTGCCGGCACCACCTGCTAGAGTCACTGCGATTGTTTTCTTAAAATGTTCTTTTAAAAGGCAAAGATTAGGACTGGAGAAAGCTGACAGCCCCAATGAAGTGAGAACGATGTGTTATAACCGTCTGTTAAATACCAGGATTCTGACTTCCAATGGAGAATCTGTCAAATACTCTTATTCATGAAGGAGAATGTCATTTTAGAAACCCTAATTTGAAAGAAGCTAAGTTTAAGGAAAAAATAGTTTCTTGTTATAGAACTTTCTTGTTCAAAATTACATTTTGTGTAATTGTTAATATGAGTTCGGCTAATAAGGAATGTGTTAATCCGTGGCAAGGGCATAGGAAACAGCTCAATAAAATTTAGAGAATGTTTGAGACCAGGGTTGCTATCAGACAGAGCTTTTTTGCCTAAAAGAAGCACAAACCAAAACATCTCTGAAGTGTCTATCACAGTCCAATGTGTTCTAGAATCTTGGACTGTTGGGTTTCATAGGTTTTCAAAGTCTCAGCACAGCTCAAGCAATTTCTCCAGCTGTCTCCAGCTTTAACACATTTATATGAATAGATGATGTGTATCAGAGCCTTGTTGGTTGGAAATTGCATGTTTGGGCTGTATATCCCTTGTGGATGAGGGTCTCAGAGCTGTGAGGTATTTCACAATGCTATGCCGAACTTAGGCATCTCTGCACCTGTGGACTGTGATTTACACAGGCAGCCCAATTTCAATATTTAGCCAGTTATCTGAATATCTGATTATTTTTGTGTGTGTGCAACCTTCGTCTGGACATTTCTAAGGGATTTACTACATGACAGCCACCCTTACATTTAGAAATAGTGACAGCAAAGTAGAATTGAAGTGGTACGCTACCTCAGAGCCTACATCAGTGTCAATGCAAAAATCTGATAAAGTAGTATACAAAGTGTGCTACTAATTGCTTATACAGTATTATGGAAATTAAAAGTTCATTGAAACTTGCAAGGAGAGTGATCATAGTAAAAAGGTAACAAAAAATTATCTCTGACTAGGAGGCCAGGTCTGGTCAGATGCTGCACAGCTTTCTTGGTATCAACAAAGCATGTTTACCTTAGTCTTATCCATTCCTACCCCCTGTTGTGTTTCTTCTCCCCCATTTTGCAATAAAACACATCGATCTGTCCCCTCAACCCTGACAAATGGTTCACAACAACATCAACACCTTATGTTCTTCCTCTCAGGGACAAGAGCATGGCACTCTCCTCCTTGATCATCCTATAATCAGAACTACAGTTTATACTCATTTTTATCCTAATAACTATCTTTCACATAATCCATTTATTAACAACAAACACAGAAACAGAAACCTCAATAACAACAGTATCAGTGAAAAGTTTGGACACAAGCCATACTCATTCAAGGGAATTTCTTTTTTAAGGGTTTTTCAGGGGTTTTACAATTTTCCACATTGCAGAAGAACAGAAAAGACTTCAAAACTATAACAGTGAATAAGTAGGTAAAGGGTGGGAGGGTGTGAGGAAGGGGGGGAGAAAGAGAGAGAGGAAGAGTGCCTCTGACTGTTTGCTCTCCTTGGGGAAATCTCATCCTCTACATATACTCCTATGTACTGTAGCTCGGTGGAGCATGGTGGTTGCAATGGCTCTGGGATCGATTCCTACTGCAGGCCGGTACACAACATGTAAAGGCATGGAACTTAAGCTAATGGGAAATCCTATCGCTTCTGCTGTTATTTTGGCATGCATATGTACACGCTAATTAACACGTTTGTGTTTCATGAGCTCCATCATTGAATCTGATAAGCTTTATAGAGAACCCTGTGTTTTGGCAGCAAAATATGCAGTTAATGTAAAACAATGCACATATATATCCCGCTAATGCCATAGATATTGATAGATTAGAATGGATCTACAGATTATATTTCTAGCCACAAAACCTATGGTATGGCATAGTGATAAGTTTAAAATGACACTGTAAAAATAACAGCAGGAATGGTCACTGGTGTTCCTTCATTCAAACAAGTCAGGAAGCAATTAGCTGTTACGACCTAGCTCAGCACCTGGATTATAATCTGTAGTTTCATGTCAAGTCAAACAGAAGTTACTTAGTGTCCCCTGAAGCCATTCTCCCCCTCTGAAATCTGCACTCCTCAGAGAAATGGTGCACAGTTCACCCGCCAGCCATTAAGCTGCTGTACCATCATTCAAAGTTTTCAAACACCTTATACAGCAATTAGCTGCTACACGGTAAAGCAGCTGAGCAGCAGCATTCCAAACTATAGTTTCAAGGCAAGTCAAACAGAAGTTATCTAGCCGACTGCTATCTTTCACCTCTGTACTTGTTCAGAGAGAAACGCTGTTTTGTTTACCCTCTTGCTGCAAGGCATTTGCATGCAAATCCTGCTCCCTTTTAGTGGTAAACAGCCTGCCCACCATACTGAGACATACCCATGGTCCAAAAGCCAGCACTCAAATAGGTTTTAAGAGCTTTAGCCTTGTAATAGGGATTGAACATATTTTGTGAGTCACTTTTAAAATGACAGATATGTTCGTGGTGACGTCAGTCCATACTGAATTGTTCCAGTACTTTATGGTTCCACTATTTTATTGTTCTAGTACTTTATGGTTCCAATACTTTACAGTTCTAGTACTTTATGGTTCTAGTACTTTATGTTTCCACTTCATTATGCTTCCAGCACTATATTGTTTAGAGCAGGAAAAGAGAATTGATTTATGGACAACTAACGGATAAGACAACGAAGATGTGACTGTTCCCCTTCCCTGGGTTACCTTGGATCATTTTCGCAATGGTGCATCTGATTTAAGGAACAATTTCCTGAAAAGAGTTAGAGCAGTAGAGACAAACGTCAGGCAAGATTAAGACAAAGTCCTGGCCCTAGAAGAAAACTCATCGTCCCAAACGTTGTATCCCCATGTGGACTCACCCACCCGTGTCCAGTCCCTAAATCAGTCTGCAGCTCACGGAGACCATGCTGTCAGTCATAGAGATAGGGACTAAAGAACAGAATAACAACATAACCCCAAGGAACGCAATTTCAAAGAGATGAGGAAGAACATACTATAAAGCATCAATGCAGAGTTTAACCCAGTAACATGGTTCTATCTAATCACCACTAAACCTACTGTGGTCTCCAGAGACTATATAGAGGCACCCTAAGAATTAGAGATTGTAAACACAGATCGGGGGAGGAGGGCACCCTGTTGGAGAAGAAACAAGATAGGATTTCACAGAAATTCCTCCCAGGGTCATGCAGACGAATCTGTTTACCTCCTTTGAAGCATCTGGATACAAATGAAATATGAATCCAAGATGGCTCAAATAATTTGAATACATTCTCAAGAGTAAAGTCTGATCTGATCTGTTGCCAAGAGCAACAGGCAGCGTATTTATATTTTTCATGAGCAGGTTGCTAAGGAAAACATAAAAAAGTAGCTCTGCACCCCTTGATGTATCAATTGAGATTGAGATGGAAATGGCGATGATTTTGCGTCTTGAGCGTCTTTTCTAATCTCAACTTTGGTCAATTTATCTGAAGAAAATAGGTCACAATAACAATGTTATATAGTCTGTGAGGGACAAAGCAGTTATTAAAGAAGTATGGTCAGAGACTTTGAAAGGTTAAACAAAACTATGTAAATAGTTGATTTCTCTATCAATTCCTCTATCATTCAAACATATTTAGGCCAAACAACCTTGTCACACAGTCTTTACACTTTGTTCACTTCATTGAATGAGTTGTTCTGTTTTCCAGCACCTGATTAAGGGATATATCTATAAAAGCTGCTAAAAAACAGCAGAATGGATCACAAAAACAGTGTTTTGTACTGGTTTTTAATGCTGCCTTTCCCATTGGTTCCCAATGAATTGTTTTACTAAAACCGTATATGTATTTTGAGCACTGAACATTTTACTTGTCATTCTAAACACATTCTTTATTTGCTTTGACACATCTTCGAAATTCGAGTAACAGTTGTCAAAATTGAAGGTCAAAAATACAGAGCAGGTACATGATGATGTAACCATCACTGAAATTACTTTGTGAGTATAGCGAACGGTAATATATAAAAAATTGTACAAGGAGACTTTAAGTCAAAACTGTCTGTTTCTGCTGGAGGCTAAATCAGGCTGCCTGATGGATCATCTAGCAGGACGATCCAAATTATACCTTCACATCCACACAAAAATGGTTCGCCGACTATAATCAAGCTTTTGCAATAACATTATAGTACCCTGACATAAATCCCATTAAAAACATGGAGTGAGCTGAAGATGAGTCCACAAGTGAGAATCAAGGACTATGAAAGATCTGGAGAGTATCTGTACATACTTGTAGGAATGGTCACAAATCTTTTCCTACACTATGTGTTATCCCATCTCATCACACTCTACAGACGAGGACTCAGTGCTGTCTTGGCAAAGGAAGGTTCCACAAAGTGCTAAATGCAGGGATGCCAGTAGTTGGCAGATAAAAAATCATGATTTTTTATCTTTGAAGGATTTTTACTAATTTAAAGGTTATGTTCAAATGATTTCTTAAATGTAACATCTAGCTGCTAAACAACAATGACATTTAAAAATATGTCTATGGCGACAAACATAAAATATTTTGGTTGTGGTGGAAATTTGAAACTGAGAATCAATGTCTTATGCTGTGACCTGGGTAAATTCATAAGTAATGAACAGAACATAGGGCTCTGTTTATCTGTTGAAGAGATCTGAGCTTGAAATTAGAATGATCTGTTATCTGTTAGTTGTTCACTGTGTAGGTAATATGAGTAGGAGTGGCCAGTGAAAGAGTAGAAAGAAATCTGTCATACAAATGTTTTGAGTGTGTTCATACTTAGGTGGCCAAATTCCGATGTCCCATGTGCATGTAAAAGCAAAAAAATATTGATAAAACGTATGATTCGAAACCATATTTTTATATTTTTGCATTTGCATGTATTTGTTTTGTTTTCATATCAATGTAATTTTTCTTTACAATAACTCCTAATTTGCATAGGTGCAAATTTCATGCTTACTTATTAGCATGCAATGAAGGTACAGCCCTATAGAGAATTTGTTACCCCTGTATCATAATCAACTTTTAGTACATGACTTGTTGACATTCAGCTCTTTCTGTTTGTTGATCTGGCCACCTTCAGAGCCTGTTTCTTCCAAGGTTCTGAACTTTCTACTCATTTTTTTCTAGCCACTTTGCTTCAACAACTTATTACTTTGGGGTTTTGGCTAGTCGTCTTCAGAAGAACCTCGTCACAGCAATAGATGTACGAAGATTTAAAATTGGTTTTATAAAACTTTTATAAAACAAATGTGTGTGATTTTCACTTTCATGTGATTTGACAACCTTTTAATGAGAGCAGCGGTGATCTGACTGACAGACAGGCAAGAGATCGGGAACCCACTGTCTCTTTATCTGTAGGTGGGCTGGGAGACAGTAACATGTGCTGTCAGTCTCTTATACACCCTGGTTGTGTAAAGACAGCTAATCCTCTGGTGTGTCTTACAACCGGGGATATCTTGTAGATATCAGAAAAGCTACTGCTTTTGAGATCTACTCTATTCCAGTAAATAAGTGCTACTCAGCCTCATTGTCAGTGGTGTTTCGCCCTATGGGAGTGATCTTATGGTGGGTTTATATTGCGGTTCTGTCTGATTCATTCAGCAGGGGGCTGATGGGACTCTGAGGTGTAGTAGCTGGATTTATACCTACAGGCTATGGCTCACAGCTGGGAAGCTCAGTTCACATGCATGCAGAAATAAAGCACATAAATTCCCTTTGATCGTTGGGCTGAAGTGCATCACCAACGTGCCTCCACTGAATAACCTTGTTGGGAGGCAAACAACTAAAAGCTCCCACTGAGCAGCAGTTATTATCGACCATGTATCTTCTCAATCAAAGGCACCTGGTTGTAGTAAAAAGTGAGTGATGCGACTCATTACTTGCCATTCAGGCCAGAGCAGAAGAGGATAGGGAGGTATTGTATCTCCTTGTATGATTACTCTACTGGGCTGTGAATGATTGCTTTCTGGTTCAGGAGCGTTGAATTAGTCTGATTTTTGTCATCATGCCTTCTGAACTGAACATTAAATTCCCAACTATATAAGCTACTATTTTTCCAACATTTCTCTTTTTATGTAGATCCTGTACTGTATATCTTGGTAGTCCGTGTTGCTTGCTATGCTGGGAATCCCTTGGGGGGGCAAATATAAATATGCATGCAATCACTCCTGCAAGTTGCTCGGCTTGAAAAATGTAAACACAAAAGATACTTAGATACTTAGAAATCATCTCCAACAGGTTCAAAGTTTTAATAAATATATTAGATTTTTCTCTTGGTCAGGCAGATTGAAAGAGTATAAGTCCATATAATTTTTTATTTGTATATTCACCTCCATTAGTATTGGCACCCTTGATAAAGATTTAAAAAACTGTATAAGTCCACTTGAAAATGAACAGATTTGGCGTGGAGCGATTGTACTGTGAGTGTGTAAAGCGAGTATGAAGAGACCACAATATATTTTCTCAAGAAAGTTTCAGTTGTGAATATCTTAGGTCCTTGGAACAATCTTGTTAAAATTATATATGAAACATTAACTTAAAACATTCCCAGTGAAAGTCTTCTGGTCGTTTATGCTAGGACTAGAGTAAAGTTTTTGTTAATGGTCACTTTAAGTGCAAAATTATTGGCACCAAAGCTTTCAGCAATTTGTGCACCCTCTTCTGCAAGACAAATGGCATTGAGACTTCCTGAACTTGTTTATATGATTGAAGAGCACACCGCCTGCCCCCCAGGAAATTTTCTAACCGCAGGGTCGGCAGAAAGGCAGAAAGATCCTCAGCCACCTGAGCCATGGGCTGTTCACGCCGCTACCATCTGGCAGCCAGAGAAGGTTCAGAAACATTATTACCAGGACGGAGATGCTGCAGAGAAATTTCCAGCCCCAGCCCAGCCAAATCTTAATTTAAAGTAGCCAAGTATTTGCACCTTAATCTAGCTGTCTGATTGGCATCAAAGTGCGCTGTTGCACTGTCACACATTTATTCACACTCTAGCTCTTTAATTTGTAAATCAGGAGGTGCCAAAACTAAAATGAGCACGACACTGGGGTGACCTGTGTTGCTCCACGGTACCAGAACACATTAACCAAACGTAATAATAAAGCAGTGCTTGCATATCAATGAATTTGAGCAGAGGCATAAAGCATAAAGTAGTTTGCAGACATTGCAGCTGTGATGAAGGTGGACACCAGATATGGCAGGATTCAAAACACCCAGCAGGACCTAATGACAGAACCCCCAATGTATTCACCATTGCAGAGTAGATACAGGGGAAATTGTTGCCCAGCCCAAAGATACCCTCAGACAAGACCAATTTATGGTTATTGTATTTATGAAGCTTATTATGCCAAGGATTTATTTTGACAATTGTTGCGAGACATGTTTGACAACACCTCCAGTCTAACTCACAGTGTTGGTAAGCACTATAATGCATTTTCTGGATCTTTTTGAGTTTAGTAACAAATTTAGTATCCCAACACATCTGATCTACCTCTTAAATTGGGCATCAAACAGTGTAATATGTTTATTTTTCTCTGAATGCATTAAGAAATATGAGTGGCAAGTTACTCTCCCTGTGGGACTCAAATGAGAAAGTTCCTAGTGAGGAGGGCCCTTTTTTTGAAAAGAATACAACAAGCTGACAAACTGAATATACAGCTTTGGATAAAATGAAGAGACCACTCAATACTTTTCTTTCCTTTCCAAAAAAATTGAATAAGGTTTTGAGTGAGGAACAGAAGGGTTAAAATTAGGAGACAACCGCAAATTTAACGCTTCTGTTCCTCACTCAAAACATTCACGTCCAACATTTTTGGAAAGGAAAGAATAAGGTGCAGTGGTCTCTTCATTTTTTCTGGAGCTGTATAATAGGATGTGATCTGGATTGTCTGTTCTGCTGTTAATAACTCATGTTATGGGCTAAGAGGAAAAATCTTGTTTTCGTTTGATAATTCCATATTTGCTTAAGGTCCCATATGGATTACATGTACACGGCATTGGTCATGTTGAAACCAGCACTAATTTAACCCCTGAGTCTTTCACAAATGTGTGATACGGTTCCTGGCGTTGGTAAAAAAACAAAAACGTTTTGTTCAGAAATGGTCCAACAATACTGAACAGAGCTGCTTCTTGTTTAATGGCCTCCACATTGTTCAAATACTAATTTTTCAAGGTAATTTTTTACTAGTGCACCCTAGTGCAATCTTCTTCTCCTGTCCATCATTTTCTTTACACCTCCTCATTGGGTATTCATGTCCAGTCTCCTGCTCTTCTCCCACTTATCTCAGACCCACTTCCTGTATGGTGGATCGGCATACCCAATCACTAATTAATTAAAGTAAACATGGTCCTCAACCTGGGCATACACTGGGGAGAGGTCTCTGCATTACGGTATTTACAAGTCTGTTTTCTTTCCCAGTTAATGAAGTGGGTTTTTAGAGTGACAGCTATCCCTTATGCTGTCCAGAACAATAGAATATCTGTACACACACCGAGGGAGTTACAGTAATCACCATGTTCAAACATGAAGGGAGCTTTGATGATTAAAGAACCGCATTGCACTGGTTGAATGTTACTTGACTAAAGTATATTTTAATCAACATACAGTGCTGAACAAAGTGAAGACACCAATACACACAGTAATCACTTTATGCCTATTGTCAAATTGTATTTCAAAGGCAACATCCCAGATTCAGACTCAACTTCAGGAATTTAATGCATTTCTCCAAAGGTAAGAAAAGCATGGTAATTGATACACATTTACTCTCACCTTTATAAATGCGTTGCGCTGTATCTGATGATGAAAACATTTATTGTTTGCAGTTATTAGACGTAGACCAAAGCCTTCAGGATTCAAAAAGCTTCTTCAGTGATCTGTGTGCAAAATATTTGATATTGTCATTTGGAAATGTGTAAATGTTTCTACAAAAACATTTTGGGGAAAGCAAAGCTTTCATTCCTTGAGTTTAAGTATTCATTCCATTTACTCATTATATCATTGGTTAATAATTCAGCCAATGGATGTGGGAAACAGATGATTTCAACTCCCCGATGGAGTCATTGCAATAATCAGCCTTGCACAGGGGATGTGCTGTTATCAGGATTTATTTTATAATTGAATGGTTTTTATTTGTGCTCCATGTTGCTGGGTGCAGGGGTGTCTGCCGCTTTCTATCAGTAAGCCTAGGGCATCCTTCACGCTTCCTCTGAGCTGGATGTAAGCCGTTAGCCATATCCCAGCAGCCTCTCATTCGGATGGGCCTATTTGAGATCTCACTCCCCGCTAGGATGTATTACTAGAAAAGGCTCAGCAAAGCAGCATGACCATAGGTAGATTTGTGAGGGTTCAGAAACGAATAGGGTTCCCAAACATGGTTGACTGGACCCAAGGCCCAAAAGCAGTTGGTCAGTCATACAGGATAATGTTGACTTTTATTGTGTTGCATCCATTTACTGCTGATAAATAAGGAAATGTCCACTGTAGGAAATCTAATCTTAAAGGTAAATTGTGTAAGGTCTAATTGTTTTCTGTCCTCTGAAATGTTACTAAGGTAGCGTTGTAAGGTCAGCCATGCTAAGGTAACTGTGTACGGTTAACCATGTTACGGTGGCAGTGTAAGGTCAGCTATGCTAAGGTAGCTGTGTAAGGTTAACCATGTTAAGGTAGCATTGTAAGGTTAGCCATGCTAAGGTAACTGTGTAAGGTTAACCATGTTAAGCTAGCAGTGTAAGTTTAGCCATGTAAAGGTAGCGGTGTAAGGTTAACTATGTTAAGGTAGCAGTGTAAATTTAGCCATGTAAAGGTAGCGGTGCAAGGTTAACCATGTTAAGGTAGCGTTGTAAGGTTAGCCATGCTAAGGTAACTGTGTAAGGTTAACCATGTTAAGCTAGCAGTGTAAGTTTAGCCATGTAAATGTAGCGGTGTAAGGTTAACTATGTTAAGGTATCAGTGTAAATTTAGCCATGTAAAGGTAGCGGTGCAAGGTTAACCATGTTAAGGTAGCAGTGTAAGTTTGGCCATGTAAAGGTAGCGGTGTAAGGTTTAAGCATGTTACGGTAGCAGTGTAAATTTAGCCATGTAAAGGTAGCGGTGCAAGGTTGACCATGTTAAGGTAGCAGTGTAAGTTTAGCCATGTAAAGGTAGCGGTGTAAGGTTAGCTATGCTGCATTAGCAGTGGTGTTAAATTAAAGTTTGAGGGTATTCTCATTACAGATACAATGATAAGGACATATTGAGGTCTAAAATCAGTAGGTGGCAGGCAAGCATCAGAGCCCCAAATCTATACAACTCTCATCTGCCAGTGGTTATAAGATGGCCCATGTTACAGCATCCCTCTGGGCGCCACTGATATACAGAGACAGAAGAGTCACAATCCGACAGTTCCATTTGCAAGCCCCTTTCATATATAGGCATTCCCATTATGAAGCTATTCATCAGAACATGGCTGCTATAACGTCTGGATCGTAGACTGGCTCGTTGTCATTCTCTTGGGGAAAAGAGAGCGCAGAAATTCAGGTTCATGACTCATAAGAGGCCCCTTAAGTGGGAGCCGCGTGGATCTCTCTGCCCTGGTCACATAGTTAACCAGGATAAACATTGGCTCTGACAGTACACACCCATATTGTCACCTCTACAGGTCACAGAGGGGATGCTGTTACGTGGGCGGTGTTTAGTATGCTATATGTGCCACACTCTGAATTTCAAACAGGGTGTGCTCAATTTGCCGCTGCGATACTGTCTCAGACAAATGGCAACATCCATGCCTTTTACCTATGATGATTATGTCTTTTCCCACTTGGGAAAATGCACTTAGCAAGAAGGGAAATGCAGGGAAGAAGACAATGAGAAGAATATAAAGAAGAACAAACGTCAATCTGAAACCGAACCCAATATATGCACTTTCAAGGCGTGGTCACGGATGACTCCATGGTCACGGATTACTTCAACAGAGTGGCTAAGGGTTTAATAAACTAACCAACTAATAAAACTTAGTAAATTGTAATTTACAAATCCATGTTTAAGAAAACACCATCAACAACTGAACATTTAATTTAGGACATATTTCATTTTTATCTTGCCTCAAGACTTGAAAACAAATGCTGAAGTCATAATTAGGCATGCTTATCCATTCGTTTGGGTGAAATTGTGCAAGCAACAAAATTCCATTACATTTTCCTGGCAGGGGCTGCATCGTTGCACATTTACTCTAATGGGGGGGGCCGACAGTGTGACGTTTATGATTATGGACTATTCAATTAAACAGTGACTAAAACTGGTGGCATTTTTGGAATGATTAGCAGTTCAATGCATATACAAATATATGTTTAAATTCGTTTTCAAAATGAATAAATAATGCTAAATATTTTCCCAATTTAAATAGCAGTGTAGTAATAGAAATAGAAATGCGCTTGGTAAATTATTCAAAAAATACCCTACCGTACTACGTGGACTAAAAGACGTGGACTAATTATGTTAATGCATCTATATTCAAAGGACCGTTTGCCCGTGAACCCCCTCCTACTACATCACGTTTTAGTTTCATTTCTCATTAGTTGTCAAGAACTCAAGGAGGAGTGCAAATGTGCATCTCCATAAAATCCTATTGCCGATAATACTCCAAATCTGCATGAAGCTGCTGCGTGAAATCCTAATTGTGGGTGGTAGATTAGTTACAGCAACCCTCAATGGAAGAGATGGAGAGAGGCGTGTTTGTTGAATACAATGTGTTTCTCAATTGCCCCTTCATAATCAATCGTCTTGTATGGCCATACATCCTAAAACACGTTGAGGTCATGCCTCCCTTACATGAGGCAATGTAGCCCATAATTTAAGCTAACGTGCACACCAATGTTGGGAGGAGAATTAATGACTGTACTGATAATGATGAGTTCTAGCGAAACGTTTGACTATACAGTGAGGTTCCCTTTATATCGGGGATCTAATGTTTTATAAAGGTTTAAAACAAATTCTGGTTAGACAAAAATTCTGTCTCTCATAGTTGAAGTGTACCTATGATGAAAATTACAGGCCTCTCTCATCTTTTTAAGTGGGAGAACTTGCACAATTGGTGGCTGACTAAATAATTTTTTGCCCCACTGTATGTATATATATATATATATGTATATGTATATGTGTGTGTGTGTTAATTTGTACTGTAAACTGTATCCGTGTTGCTGATGGTTGTGCCTGTTTGTTTATTCGTTTGTTCTTTTGTTTGTGTCAGCTCCGTGTGGCGAAGTCACAGATTTGACTTAAATATTTGTGGTTTACTAGGAAGAGAGAGGTAATGGAAATGAGAGAAAACAATCAGCTGCCTCCTGGGAGAAGTGATTACATGTTGGATGACAATATAGTTGATGTAGGAGAGAATGATTGGCATGCCTGTCATTAAAAGATAGAAATAATTTTCTGTAGAACACTTTGTTACCGAATTCTTCCCAATGTCACTGCATATTTTTTGACCCGTAGATGAAAAGTATAATGAAGTATAACAGTGCCACACGTTTTCTTATTCACCTCAAAACTAACTTGACTTCCCAGCTAGTGTCAACAGCTTCACTACCCTGCGTCTCCATGGTCACACATGACTTGCAAGTCCTAACCCATCTGATATTATGCATGAGGTGCTAGCCAACCAGCTTGCATCAAGTGATTAATTATAGATGGGATGGAGGAGCAAATTTTTGATGCAGTAAACCCAAACTGGGACCAGTTTGATGCACAAGTCATTAGTATGCTCACTAATCTCTGAAACACTGATTTTGCTTTAAGCTACAAAAAAAGCAAAAAGCTCAAAAAGCTTGGGAAACTCAGACTTCAGCTCAGTACCAACGCAGAAGTCACTTGGGAAAAGACACTAAGCAAGAAGGGAAATACGAAAGAAGACAAGGAGAAGAATATAAAGGAGATGGAGAAAAACAAATGTCAATCTCAAACCGACCCCAATATATGCTCTTGCTTGGAATGCCCTCCCTGGTCACGTGTTACTGATTATATTCTGAGGATGGGGTTAAATAAACGCATACATTTTATGACGCACTTGTGACTTGAATGATGCACTTTACGGTTCACCTTTGCCTAACGAAAGGTAATAACTTGTAATCTACAAAACCCTAATGTCTGACAAGAAAACCACATAATCAACAATTGAATATTCATGTTTATCATGCGTCGAAAACAAAGGCGCAACTCATGTAATTGGGCGTGGTTATCCATTCTTTTGTGTAAAATTGCACAAGCTAAACAATTGTGTTATGACTTTCACTTTGCTAGAGGAGGCTGCCTCTTGCACCTCCACTCAAAGGGGCCACTGGAGGGCCTAATTAGCCCCTATACCAGGGGTATTCAAATCTATCCCTAGGAGGCCCAGGCCCTGCTGCTTTTCTGTTCTCCCTCATCATTAATTGCACCTATCTGGTGTCCCAGGTTTAAATAAGTCCCTGATTAGGGGGTTTCAATAAAAACATGAAGTAGAACTGGCTTTGAGGGCCAGATTTGAATACCCCTGTCCAACACCCTTCATCAGCTTCACTACGTCAGCTTTGGGACACAGAGACAGGATTTGCCTGAAGAAGGTAAGGAAAATAATAGAAAGTTGAAGAATAGGAGGAGAAGAAAGAAAAAAGACAAGGAGTAGAATAGAAAGGAGAAAAAGACACAAAGAGCACCTGAAAGAAAAAATTATACGAGTAGATGACTACAAGTCTAACTGAAAGAAGAAGACAAGGAGAAGAATATAACGGACAAGAGGAGACTTCAGTATAGCCAGCATGTAGCAACAGACAGTCCTAATTAATTTAGGTCAACCTACTGCAAATCACTCAGTGAACATACTTAATGCAAAATCCCAATGTGCCCCTGTGTAAAATGAGGCGGAAAAGTGTTTTGCATGCTTGTAATTATCACAACAGTGCTGCATCCTCTGGTGATTTATCCTCAGGACACCTGATTGTGCTTTAAATCAGACAATGGTTCTATTCTTTATGTGCCTGCTTGCTTGCTTTACAGCCTGCTGGCCAATAAGAAGACAGATTTATTGAATTTTGCCTGCTTCTTTGGAGGTGTTTGTGAGAAAATCTGTATTACAGCTTCAGCATTAGAAGGCTACGACTATTGTTTACTGGTGGTAAAGGCTATGGAATATGTTTTGTTTTGTATTTGAATCATTCTGTGGTAGCTCACTCTCTACAGGTGTGAACACTAGCTAGACCTGGAAGTTTTGACTCTTTCAGTTTTCAGACCACCTAAATGTGCCGAATTCAGCCTCATGTGACATTGGAGATTGTTTCATTTTCTCAGTTCGGCTGACGACGTACGGCAAGCCGTGCGCAGAGCAGTGGGATAATTGTCAGCAATGTGTTGGCGCTCGCTACTGGTGATGGGAGTCACTATGCGGATCAGTCAAAATATATCACTGCAGGCAGTCAGGCAGGCACAGCGCTAAGGAGAAATGCCACAGGGTAAGTAGATCCCCAACACCCCACTCACTTTCTCATTAGTACTGCATCTCTTAACACAAACTCACATAACGCCACAAACTGTGCCATTCCATCCTAGAACAACCCCCCCCGACACTTCACAGGCCATTAATCCATGTATAATTAAGCTTCTGACCACAGAGAAATAGTGCTGCAGGGTTTTGTAGAGGTGAACAGTAACAACAGTCTTTTTTTGGTCTGTGTCAGAGATGTTTCTGTCTCCCTGATATGCGTAGTGATACTACAGCTTTTTGGGCTATGGATTATTTGTAGATTAGTTATAAAAAATATATCTGAGATGGTCACGAACAATAGGTAGTTTGGAGAAAGCTTATTTCTGCTCCACAATCACATTTTCATTGTTTTTAAAAAGGCTATTAAGTTTAGTATATTTGGTTCAAAAGAAATTGTGCATGTACTGCTCAAATTTCACAACCTTTTACATTATGAATTTAAAATGTTTCAATGTTTTCAATGACAGGTGTTCAAGTCTTTATAATATTGGAAATGGACCCAGATCTAAATTAACCTAAAATTTAATTATTGATATGATCTGGTCCTTTACAATTCTCAAATATAGAAAATGTTCATCCTTTAGCCCAAAATAATAACTTTAACATGAATAAAACTGGCTTTTCTCCTGCATTCCTCTTTAGAATATCTATATAATGTAATATTGAAGCACTGTAATTTTCTCAAAGCCAAAAGCACCATAAGATGGTCTCAGCTTTGAAATAAAGGTCTTGATGGATACAATCTGCTCAAATCTTTAGCGATGCTTCTATCAATACAGCGTCGATCATATGCATGAGAACACCCCGGTCTTGATCTCCTGCCACCTGGGTATGTCCCTTCTCAAGAGATAATAAGCCATCTATTTCCAACGCGTACTCGTATAAGTAATTGAGGTGGTTTGACAGATGCTGTAAAAGGGTCTCACTTCAGGCATGAATAAAGGATGATTAAATGATGACTTAATTGGCACCTTTGAAAAATCATCAAAGTAAAGCATGCATCTCACACGTGACCATACTTAAGGGCTGAGATCTGTAGCACGGTGTAGACTGTATAAAAGACAGTCTAATATCTCCTATAAAGTGTAACAGGAGGCTTTGTTCAGAAGGAAGAGAGACATGTTTACCATTCAGTAAACTGATCTGCCATACAATGGTCCATATCTTGCAGTACAACTCCTAGATCTGACTTCATAAAGCTAATTATAAAAGCTCCAATATAGACACATTCGAGATGAAAAGCATCAAATGCCCGGGATTCATAAGCCTACCCAAGGCATAAATAATGTAGCTGAAATTATGACCTAGCTAAATGTCCTACTGTGGGAAGTTTTTAATATACCAACCATCTTTGATTCAGCCATTAACGGTCACACTAAGATAATTTAGATAGGAATACTTGATGAAGGGATCTAGATGAAGGGCTTCAGTGTAGCCACGTCATTCCAATCAGAGGTGTTATCCAGGCCACTACTAGACGTGAGGACCATGCACGGGAGTCCCGACCGTGACTCGGCTCGGTCCAGAGTAGAGGAAGGGATGGTCGGAAAGGGTTGACTCGCCCCCAAGCAAAATACCACCACCTAGTGGTTGTACGGAGACCTGCAAGCTCAGTTGCGGTGTGTGTGTTGGTTCTAGCCTACTTCCTGGTAGAGCTGGTAATGTGATAAGAAGCAGAATGGGTCGGTAGCATGAGCTTCAGAGGGAACGTATCCTCCTGATCTTCCACTCCACTGAGCCTGGACAATTTTGAAATGAGACAAGGACAATATCATTAATTGGACACCACAGAATTGTGGGAGGATTTGTTTTTGGAGGGACCTGCAACAACATGACTTACTGACATGACATACTGACATGACATGACTGACATGACACACACACATG
Organism: Esox niger; assembly: GCA_016801105.1. NCBI lineage: Eukaryota > Metazoa > Chordata > Actinopteri > Esociformes > Esocidae > Esox > Esox niger. The sequence continues at coordinate 104,334 of JACXGJ010000287.1, forward strand.
CACGCGCACTGCGCTACCTGACAAACCTCAGTATGTCTGATGCTGGGTACAGAGTGTTTACCTCTCTGATAGGCATACATCATTCTTCCAGTGTGACTCCCCATGTCTTGCTAGGTTCTACTATTAGAGGTGGGACATAGTGCTGACAGTCATCAAGCCTCAGCTTCCAGTAGGCTTTGCCAGGCCCTGTGGCCTCCCAAACATCTTCAATTCTTGGTTGTGTTTCGACACTATGTAATAACACCCAGAAACTGGGAAAACTATAATGATTTTTGAACTGCTTTGAAAAAGCTTGTTTCTAAGGTTCTCTTGCCCTCTTAGATCACCCTCAGGCAGTCCTAGCAACATTTTTGCCTGGGAAAATGGGCTTTGCTAAGAAGTAATATATACAGCTTTGGAAACAATTAAGAGACCACTGCACATTTTCTTTCCTTTTTAAAAAAGTTGAAAAATAATGTTTTGAATGAGCAACAGAAGCGTTCACTTTGCAGTGGTTTATTCATTTTAACCCTTCTGTTCCTCACTCAACATTTTGGAAAGGAAAGACAAAGGTGCAGTGATCTATTAATTTTTTCCAGAGCCGTATATATCATGTAGGATAAATAAAAAAAATTGGTTTCCTTCTGAACATTTTAACTGAAAACAACAGTAAAATCAAATGCGTGTTAATTGGGTTATGGTTAATTTTTACCCAGATGTTTACTTTGAGATAAAGATCTCTGCACTGGACTTAAATAGTTAAGTCAATTGTTTTGACAGCAACAATGTGCGCCGCCATCACAATCCATTGAAGTAAGTAGCTCTGTTTGTGGTAGGGATTTTTTGTTTCTTGTACTGTGTTTGGCACTCCAGAATACACTCCTTTATGCAATTCTTGTATTTATTTGCACCAGGAAGGCAGTGTTTCTTCAAATAATTATATTCCAAAAGAACAAGTCAAGGAAGCACCATCATGTGCTTTTTCCAACGTTCAGACCTAATGGTTGTAAATACCAACTAATCAATGATTTATTAAGCACAGTCTGTGAAATATGAGAATGTTTGCGGTTTTGGTGTAAGTAGCTCACAAGTTTCAGTTTTCATTTGAATGTGAGCAAGGATCCATCTGAAGCCTTTTCAACTAGTGAGTTTTGTGATGCTTTGAATGATTTGTTTGTAGCTTCAGGGGGGTTGGAGTTCCAGAAGGGTGTATCTGTGGCCAGCTATATTGATTTTTCTGAAGTTTGCAGAGAGCCAGAGGGTCCACTAAGCAGACAGATTACTGTTTATGCCTGACAATATTTCCTATTCATCCTTCTGAGCCCACAGCGTAATAACATTAAACCGTTTGTGTCTGTCTGACTGCCTGCTAGCCTCAACAAGCTTCTCTGAACAAGGCATTTAAAAAAAAACTCTTTTGTTTCAACAACTTTCTTTGAAAACGCTTCTTGTACAAATGCCAAACAAAACCTCCATTGTTCTAAAATTGCAACAGAAGATAAAGAATTCCTGGCAAATGTTATTCAGCCTTGGCCAAGAAACACAGACAAAGCTTTTGCGGCACTCAGCAGAAAATAATCAAAAGACTTATTACGTCAAAGTGAGAGAGTAGGACTGGAAAGTAGGTAAACCAGTCACCGAGCCCTGAAAGATGCGGACTATTCTCACTATGCTTTCCATTCAATGGTAGTGTTTATAATCCATTTGCTGACATTAGGTGGAGGAAGATGTCTATTTCTCCCACATCCACTCATCATTCTCTCTCTGTCTCGCCATCTGTTCTCTCTGCCATACCCGACAATCCTGTATTTGTTTTGGTTGCAACACAGGTCTGATTTGCAGATGACTGGCAAGTCGGATTAAGAGCCCATCCTGCTCACTGGGCGCAAACCTGTCCCCTCACGATCACTGTTTTTGAGACGTTGAACTTCCACACCGGCTGGACGGCTGTTGAGATGACAATTCTTTGTACGCTATCCTGATGCAGGACAAAAGAAAAAGCTTCACGCAGGATGTTTTTCAGTGTGTTTCACTCAGCTGTTTGTGTAATCAATAAAAATGACTGAAAATAGAGGCACAGTAAAAGCGTACTGTAGTATCTTATGTAACATTCAAAAGGAGAGACAAAGGGAGCAGCCATTCTGCCTCTGGGGTTCCATGCAAACAAATGAATCTGTCATCTAAGGCTACATGAACGAGGACTGGAGAAAAGGTACAGAGAAAGACATGCGCTGATTATTGAGAGTATAATTTTACGGTGAACAACTTGTGGATTGCTCTTCATGCATGACTGAAGCCATAGCTGTATCAGAACCTACTGAGATTACACATATTGGGTACATTCAAGGACAGCCTACATAATCAAACTTGTGAAAAACGTAATCTTTAGAGTAATTCAATTCATTAAGCTCTGGCAGATAAATGTGTTTTCACACATTCGTTCTGAACTATCATTATAGTCAGAAAATAATTATTTGTTACAGTATGTTTTTTTCCCCAGGCAACATACAGCTCTGACAGACATTCATATGGTACACTGGAAAGCCTGCTACCAGGGGTCTTTTCACTGTCCCCAAAGCCACAACAAATGCAAGCCAATGTACAGTTTTATATTGGGCCGTTTCATATAACAGAACAACTAATCTAAATTAATACCACTGCACTGTGAAAATCTGCATTTCTCAAATCTCAGCCCATAGACCAACGCCAATCCATGGAGGATAGCCTGCCTGTCTGTGGTAGATATTGTAAAAATAGGCATTTTTTTAAGCCATGTCCCAGAATTTTGAGACGCTCTGTTCAAAATGTATTAAAATGTACTTTAATCAATGGAACTAGCTAGCTAATGTCAGACACTGGTTTCACTCAAAGTTAACAAAATAGCAGGTAAGGGTTGCTCAACATCATCAGAACTGAAGGAATTTAGTGCTTGACAGGCAATGTTGCTCTATTTTCTCTCATCACTTTCTTTGTGTCTGATGTTTATACTCTCACAGTAGGATACCAACAATGGCAAGTAACAATTGTTTGACATACTGTAGTTTTACAGTAAATATTGTACAATGACCTCTGGGTGCCATTGACTTGGTGAACAGAGGAGTTAGTCAATATTTATCAGTGGGAACAGATGATAGCACACCCCAATTTGTCAGTTGAGACTAATCACAGTAATTTATCCGGATTCATCATGCTAGGGCTTCAATCACAGTCTGTTTTAATGGAGCGAAGCAAGGAGATCAGTGTGATCCATGCAGCTTCAATTGTCACATTTGCACCCATAACCTCGGAACACTGAACTGCCTAAAAGGGTTTTGGTGATTGGTGTGCTATTTTAGAGAAAGTTGCCAACACCCAAGAATGCATTATCAGAGTGCTGGAGTCGTTGAATCGTTTTTTCTCCCTCCTCTCAGCTTTCTTTCTCGTTGCAGGAGAGACATGTCAACGTAACAAGAGCTGTCCAGGTGCTAAGAAGGAAGATATTCAGACTCAAGACAGGCCCAAATGAGATGCTATGTAAAGCCCATCGGTAAGCCAATCACAATATGTTGGTGTTCATTACTTTAATGCAGAGATCTGAGATGCTCTTGTCTATGTTCTCCAGAGCACTTCCCTTTTTGAAAGCCGTGTCCTAATTGGCAAGGTTTGCCTTGATGTCAAGTACAATTTCCTGTGCACTTTCCCTCGGCTCTCAAAAATACAGACGCTTTCAAATGTGCCTGCATTAGCATGTAGAGCACACCTACTCCCTTACTATGTCAGTGGAGAGAGAGCGCCATGTCAAGGCATGTTTTAGAGTGAAGCCAGGAAGCAACATAAACCATCATTTTCTTAAATCCCCTGACAATGAGGTTGCTTTGTTTTCCAGCATACAGGATATAATCCCAAATATGCAACACACTCTTTCAGTCCCCTGAAATTTCCCAGAGATACGGTAGCCAGTGTATTGTTCTTTCAAAGACAAATGTCTTTGAAAAGTGGACTATACTGTCTGCATTATTGACCCTACATATGCAATGCACACTGTTTGTGTATCAGCTCGCAGAAGCCAGAAGCCACATGTCAGACTGGTCCAGAAAGTGATGAACTGTTCATGCTTAGTTGTTCAGTGCAAGGACTTTGCAAATTAAGTAAGTAATGAATTCCATTAGGATTTTATAAATCGCTTTTCGGCAGCAGAATGTGTTTGTTGATGCACACTCTCTGCTTTTAATTAAAGTCTCAGATTAGGTTGTAGAAAGGAGCAAAAGCTGAAAAACGTTTAGACCCTATTTGGTATCTAGAAGAGTGTTAATGGAACTTGGGTTGCTCCGGGATAGAGCCACAAGCTCTGCTTAAATCCAGTCACACTTAACTGGCTCCAGCAGTGAAGCCCTTTATAAGAGAACCATGCATTTCAAAGAACCTGCTTGAGGTGCTCCATATTTGCCATATGGCTCCCTCTGCCCACTCTCTCACATTTATGATGTAATATGCACGGAGGTATAAGCGAAACGCGTTTCTCAGGTCTTTGAGAAACGCGTTGTTAGTCAAACATGTAATGTGTTGGTGTTGATGGATCTCAGAATCCTAGGTGTAACTGCTATTTTGGGTATTTGGTGTGTCTCCTCCATGGTACAGAGGCTGTTCTCTTCATTCAGTGGTTAATTAAAGAACCCACTGTTGAGGAAACAGAAGAAAGACTGATTTTACTTTTCAAAAGTTCACCTGAATAAGCCTAAATCCTTGTCCTGTGGACGAATTAATCCGAATTAAAACCATTTGGCATTGCAAATAAGTACAGAATTTACCCAAATTAAAAACACTAAATACCACAGTATTACTATATTGAGCAAAGCACTTAACCCTAATTGTTTGAGGGTCACATTCAATGATGGTTTTTATCCTGTACCGTGAGTCCACTCTCACAGGGAGTTTCAGGGAGAGTAGGATATGCAAACAAGACATTTCTTCTACATGTGTGTGGAGGGCACGACATACAGGGACAAACTATGTATTTTACTTTGATTTACTGCCATATTTATCGCTGATTATTGTAGTATTTACTTTAGTGTTCCTGATTTATAATCTTTGGTACACTGGCATAGTGAGGGATGCATTCTGGTTGAAACCTTCTGAACAAACATGGAGTGGAATATATACAGATGAAATATTAGAATATCAACACCGTCAATAATCGCCTACAGTGAAGACCACTTGCTGTTTCTGCAAAAGCTGCCAAAAAACGGCAATGTCCACCACAGTTCTCTGAGAGCGGCAACAACATTTATTTTTTATGAATAGATTTTATGCCAAGTTTTGAATCATAATATGGTTTTAAGGCTTGTATAAATGTTGTGCTCAACATTATACTTGTGTCCTTGCAAAGCAACTAATATCTGCTTCAATATTATAACATTTTAAGCACACCACCAGAGTCCCAACACATTAGGCTACAGGGCTGGGAAGATCAGATCTCCAGTCTCCCCATTGGATGAAATCTGTCAAGATCAAAGAATGTATAGGATATCTTGTTAGCTTACCTTGTGCAGATGTCTTGTTTCATAAAGAACAATGAGATTATTCAACTGATTACTCCTCTTGATTTCTCTTGAGGCTACAGTTTTCTCCCCAAAATATTGTAACTATACCATAAGTGAATGGTATCAATTTTGCATTTGAAATCCCCTTTTTGGGGCTATGAAAGACTTGCAATTAAATGATATGACATTGAATTGCTTCATTGGCATGACATAACACAATGTACATGATGAAAAATTATTACACAGGAAAATAACTGCTTAATTTACAATAGATCCATCCTTAAAAGAATAACCGTCAAGGACAATAACGTGTCTAATAGTAACAGGCATGTTCACGGGTAAAAATAACCACATACAACAGACAATAATAACGATATAGAGAACATATGCAGTGGTTGGTTTGTCAGACACTGTCCCTCTCGGCAGACAGCAATAGTGCACTGCCAATCCACAGTCCTCCGTGTCCTCCCGCAAGCCATCAGCGTATGAATTACAGTGGTGGTGATTGAGGCAGGAACAGGACATGCAGGCAGAAATGCAATTTAAAATGTAGTCGCGTTCCTATCTTCAGATCTAAATCAGAGGTGGAGATTGGAAGCAGAGCACTTCCCCTATCTACACTAGCTGTCAGGCTGACCTTGTACACTCTTTGGGTATGATATGCTTGTCATTGAGATTTACTTCCCAGCTCTTGCATGCTCATTTACAGCCTCGCTGCAATGCATAGGTGTCTGCCTCTTGTTTGATTGACACCTCACAGCCAAACATATACAGCTGGTGGAAGATTGATTTATTTGCTTGTGTATCCATTGGGTGTCTGTTAGATGCTTAACAGTAATGCAGAGAGCAATGGTGCCCAATATATACATTTATTAATCAACAAATAAAGCCACACCTTTCATAGATGAGACCGTTTACACTGGAAAACAAAACAACAAGAGCATGCATGTGGATTTGACAGTTCCACCAGCCAGGGCCGTGCAATGATCTTTCGAGGTCCATGGGCAGAAATCGGGAAAAAAGGGCTCCCCGAAAATATGCCGGTGGCTGAACAGACAATGCCTTATCAGTAAAATGTATGTCAAGAAACCTCACAATAAAAGGTTTGTGTGTGAACATTTTGTTGAATAAACTCCTACTGCTGCTGGTCAGCATATAATAATAGTATGTGGAATTACTAACTGGTAAAACAATTTTATTTTGAACCCAACTGTGTATATGTGTGTGTGCGAGTGTGTGCGCTTGAGAGAGAGACAGAGAGAGAAAGGGAGAAAGAAAAATAAATTGGTCTTAAAATACGACTAAGCCCAAATTTGGTGGTTTTCAATTACAAATGACAATGGGAAAGAGTTGTTTGATTTTCTAGCATTTGAACAGTGTTTATTTCCAGAGGGAAATTCTCTGCAGATTCTCTATTGAGTTCAGATACACAGACAAGGCAGGAGCACAGCTCTTCTTTCTTCTATACATCAGCATTTACATGTAGATAATATATGAATGGCTTAATCCAACATAAGGTTTGCCATGGCTAGACAGTGGTACTATGGAATCAATGGATTCCTATTAGCCTCTCACTGAGAAACCATGTAGAGGGGAAAGAAATAGAATTCAACTAAAGAATAAGTAAAGCCAACCAAAACCTTTCTCCCATCATGAGCTCATAAGCAACCCTGTGTGTGGCCAGGACAGCTATAATCATTCAAAGGCATGAGCAATTAAAGTAAATTACTTTTGGATGGGAGAGGGATTTTAGTCTGTAGTATGACAATTATAAAAATCTGTTAGAAGCATTAATGGTTCAGAAAAAGCTAATAACAGGCCCCTCTGACACAACTATTATCAGTACTTCCGTACCCTGTGTGCTCTCTTCCAGAAATCCTCCACAGCAGCACTCCATCCATGGAACACCATTGCAACAGTAACCCAGAAGTCAATAGCTCCTGACCCTTTTCTGGGCTAGTGTGGTGTGATGAAAGAGGTGGAGCTGTGAAAGCACCAGAAAAGGGAGATGCATGTGACAATAGCCACGCCCCATTAGGTTAACCGTGATCATAATTCTTATTCAGGGCCCATGTCAGGGTTTTCGCATGTCTCTAAGAGCTAGACACACTATGGATACCAAACCCCCACCTCAGCTCATGCTGTAGCCCAGAATTATTCTCAACCCTGCTCCTGGACGGCCCCCTGATCTGCATGTTCTAGATCTCTCCCTGCCCTTACATACCTGATGTAGCTCATTAAGGACTTGATAAGAAGCTGATCAATCAGGTATGACAGAGCAGGGAGAGATCAAACATGCTGGGCAGGGGGCGCCCAAGAGCAGGGTTGAGAAACACTGCTGTAACGGCTTGAAGGTTGTGGCGTGACGTCTGCTTAAACCTGAATTAAATGTAACTACTGGATAAGCCTGAGTTTGGATTTCTCCCAATCTCAGGGATGTGCTGATTATTCCAATCAACTTTTGTCGTGTACAGGTTGCATATCATCTTTAAAGGGATGTTGTGTAGAAATGTCAGCTAGAGATGGTGAGGACAATTAAATAGTGATTTTGTGTTGAGGCATTCGTCATCAGGGGGTATATTTTACAGTTGTTTGTGTTTTGTTAATTTGATGATTTAGGGGATATTTTTGTGATCACCTGTCTTAATTGGTTAAATTAGAATTGGAATGATAACTGTAGGGGATTTTAGACTTAGGCTATTTGTTACATTCATAATTGCTGGTATGTACCCTCTATTTTATTAAATGAATAATGTTAGTATTACTTAACTACTAAAGGAATTCAGATTTTACATCCAGCGTCAAAATTTTAGCAAAGGTTTTTCAAAGTCATTGAGTAATTTGCACTCTTTCTACTGTCACTTATTTTCTTAGTCATAACATTAATACAGCGCTGGTAGGCAGTGGCCATTTATGTTTTTTAAATAAAATTAACTTGATTGGTTACATTCACAGTTTTGACAGATGTTAAATTCGGTGTAAAAAATATTTATGTTGGCTTCTACTCAGCAGTGCAGTAATATAAAAAAAGAAATTACAATCTGTGCATATACAGTGTACACAAAATATATCATCTGAATCAGAGATTTTTTTTATATTTAAAGCTGAGCTGTAGTCAATGAGCATAGCTCATAGCCATTGCTCTAATACAGATAGGACAGGGCTCTGTGTTGTTTAATGGAGATTCATGATACAATACGTGTTTTTAGGCGGCATTGGAATTGTAGAGGGTCTAGTGTGAGGGAAGTTGAAGCTGTAAGGTCCTTGAATAGAGGATCTTTGAGGATTAGAATAGAGATTGTTTAGAAGGTAACGGTACTTGAGTAGAAGATTTTCAGATTAGACTAGAGGATTTTGAAGCTATGGTCCTTGACGAGAGGATTTTTAAGATGTATTGTCAATATTAATATTAAGGATATATTAATTATGATGTGATTCAATCACTTCATAGCAAACACCCCTGTATGCTACATTTCCTGCTGTCTTAAATCTATGTCACCAACCTCAAGGAATATTGACAGGATTATGGCTGTCAGGGCTAATGAGGTGAAACATACAGCAATTTCAATAAGAGTCTGCCCCTTCAACCAACAGCACATTATCTAATATAATCAGTGAACTGAATGTGTTTTTGAGAGAATTAATTTATTTGTTCATAATCACATTCTTGTTTCTGTACAGTTGTCTAGGAAAATATGGCATGACCTAATGATTCTAAGAACTATAGATTTGCATAATGTAAATTACAGGACGGAATGATCCAGGTGAAATGCTTCACTTTTAATACTGAGTACTGATTTATTTCAGGCTAATTCATGAAAACAAATAAAAAAGCACTGATGTCAAGAAAATCATGCATCATTTCTTCAGTAAACATAAATTCTCCTCTGCTAACACTGTTTAACACTTAGCTAATTTAAGCAGAAACATTTAGAAATTGCTCACTCACAACACAATACTAGCATCAAACATGAAAGAAGATTAAACAGATTACATTTATGGGGTTCACCTAAAGTGCTTTGGCTGAACAGAGAATAGCAGGACAGGGTATGATTAGTCTGGGAGTTATTCATGTGTCACACTGAATGGGGGAAGGACAGACGGCACAGAGCCGTAGAAGGGTAATGTTCTTTTATTATTACCTGAATAGGTCCAAAAACCACAAAAGGCATGGTACACCATGAACCGAGGCACATGACAAAAACAATTATCCACACTTTTGGGTAACTGCCTCTAATTGTGGACAATCAAATGTGGAGTGCAGAGATGCCTAGAGGCACATATTCGGTCAGACCCTGACTGGCCTCCAGGTGCATAGAGATGCCCAGAGGCATCCCAGCCAGGACCTGACAGCGTGCCAGAGTCCCCCTGTTGCCTAACAGTTAGAAGTTGCGGTGGCGACAGACCGTAGGAGCATCAATCCATCCTGAGCAGTCAGTCTCAGTCTGTGACTTGTTTATTGATCTAACTTTTTTGTTCCCTCGAGAAGAAAAACAACTAACCCTTGATCCCAATGGATACAGAAGAAGTTCTGCTTTTAATGAAAGTCATTTATGACACATTTAGTATCTTAGCAGGATCATCTGCTTGTTCTGTTGGAGTGTAACAGCTTTCTCAGTGGGGTTACAACTGCTTAGAGGATCGTAAAATGTGTTAAAAGTCACATGTAAATTATCACAACGGCATGTATATTGACTTTCTGAAAATGAGTTCCAGTATGTACTAATTATCTAGGGTTTTGCAGACCGTCCTAACCAAATGTAATTTGCCATCTGCTTGGTAATAGGTTTCATCTTTCAATATAAATGTTAATAACCCCTACACTGAAACTGTAATGGAATTCGAAGAAAATGATTGACTCTTAGTTTTCCTGGCCTAAATCTGATTTTGTAAATGCAGGTGAAATAAAAACATTTGTATACTGGCACACCTCTGCTGCCTAGAAAAAAAAATACTGGAAAAATACCTCCATGCCTATCTATTCTAGCGTACCGCTCCCTCTCCATGTCCATTCCCTTCCCTAACCACAGTGACAGACCGTCAGTGTCCTCACTAGCTTGTTTCTCCCTGTCTGCTTCCTGGTGACTATGTACACCATCTCCCTTCTCATTCCCCATTCGTCAAAGTCGCTCTACTTATAATGGCTGGGTAACAGGCCATATTAGGCCTGCGACAAAGCGATGGATTAATTCCCTCTGATCCAAATGCTGTCAGTCCATTAAAAATGTATGCAGTTCTGCATTATCTCCTGTGCTCTGAATGTTTAAGCACTGTTTGAATTAAGCAAAAATGATAGTGAATGTTTCAATGCCTCATTTGTACAATTCAGTAAGTCGGCCCCCTTTCCCCTGCCTCGCCTCCAAATAAAGATAAGACATGCCTCTTATTTCTGCCTGTCAATCATAATTCCGTCTTGAAATTACATTGCCTCCTCACAGAGTATTTCTGAATGCACAGCACTGCCATCAGTGTGCTGTCACAAAATGTGCAATGGGCAGATACAAAGCAGGAAGTGCTTTCAAAATGTCTTCTCTTTTGCCTTTTTTGAAAGCAATATTATCAAGGAGAAAGTCAAGTGTTCTTTGAGCATTAATAATTTACATACTGCATTTCCCGTGGCAATTCATACATACCGTACAAATGGTACTCTTTTAAAGTCTCTCATTTAGTGTGTTGCATCTGATTCTTCTCTAACTGGATTCATTCAAATTAGAACAATTTTCGCATTGTACCAATAATGTCATAGCTGCATATACTGTATTATTCTGTATATCAGTGCAAAAGGTCTCTGACATTGGAAATTCAACAGAAATTATGCATGCCAATACTAAACAACAGGCAACAGAGTTGAAGTGTTATATTGTTTGGCTATTTATGTTCAACCAGTTACAGTGAAAATTTGATAAAATGGCTTCCAGAAGTGCAATTAGTTACAGGAACAAAGCAGCATTCATGAAACATATGCTAATGTTTTTTTTGTGCTTTTTGACAGTTTCCTTTTCACCACAAACACAGAGCCAGATGGCTGAACAAGTGGTGAGGCTAATGTTGAGCATCTGTGTGTTTACACTCTGACAATTTATACATATGAATCAACTCGCTTGGCCTTACAATAAGGACATTTCCATAATTCTTATATTTCAACAAATAAAGCCAAAGGTAAACAGTTGTGTCAAATTAAAGATAGTTGGCGAAATATGGTAGATTGATGAGATTTGGCTGACATTTGGACGTCTGTACTCCACTACAGACAACATCAGTTGAATCACACTCCCAAACCTTCTGATTCCATCCACCTTCTATAATACTCTTAATATAGTGCCTTCAGAAAGTATTCAGACACCTGCACTTTGTTCGCATTTGGTTGTGTTAGAGACTTAATTTATAATTTGTGAAATTATTATTTTGGCATCAATCTACACACAATATCACATAATTAATTTGATAATATTTTTGTTGAAATCCAGACACAATACCCCATGGTGTACTGTATTCCAACTTAATTGAAAATTAAAGAAAAACATTTCTCATGTACATAAGGGTTCAAAGCTTTATTTAGTACTTTGTGGAGGCACAATTGGCAGGGATCACAGCTTTTATTCTTCTTGGATATGCCTCTACCTGGATTTGGGCAGTTTCTCTCATTCTTCCTAGCAGATCCTTTAAAGCTGGGATTCAAGGCTAGGCTTTGGCTGTGCCACTCAAGGACATTCATAGACTGTTCCTAAAGCCAGTGTTGTCTTGGCTGTGTGCTTCAGGTCATTCCCATGCTGAAAAAGGAATCTTTGCCCCTGTTTGGGTCCCTATGTGCTGACGTCTAGAAGCATCCCCACAGCATGATGCTCCCTTCACCATGCTTCATCGTAGGGATAGTATCAGCCATTTTCTCACATTGACATAACAGAGTAGAAAGTAACACGCCCACATTTTGGCCACCCACCCAACCGCAATATCTTGCTGCTCTCTTATAACAGGGAGACATTGAACTCAGTATGTATGCATCATTAATTCTAGTGTGACATTCCTGTTGCTTTTCATGTTCAATTTATGGGGGGGCTTTTCATTTATATTAGAACCTTCATGGTACAAAGATATTTGTATAAAATGAATTGCACACTTTTTCCGAATCATGTTGGTTTAGACGATAAGCAGACATTAATTACATTGCAGTCCAAGGACACTGTTTGGGCTCCTAAAGCACAGACAAACTTTCCAGATGCTCATGTTGACGCTGTAGGGTTCAATCAGATGTTGCTACCGACGACAACCAAAGTGAAGCTCGACAATACGCTGTATGAATGTTCTCCGGCTTTAAACCAATGTCATTAGCATGATGACTATAGGTGTTATGACAATGTCAGAGAGGCATGGAGCACAAACATCCATAGCATTCCCCATTCACATGGGAGAGAGAGAGGGGTAACCATGAGGATTTATGAGCTCCCAGCTGGTCTCTACATATAATCAATCCTGGGCTACATACTAAAAAGGGACCAACTCCATTCATACTCTTACTCAAAACCTCTCTCTTGTCTGATCAAACATAAAAGTCTGCACTTGCTCTAGCTGTAGCATACCTCTAGAACTGACTGTATCCTTTTGACCTGGAGTTCAGTTTTATAAAAATAAAATTATTGTCTGTATTGCTGCTTAAATCTGGGTAAAAGATAAAAATGAATATGAGTCTTATTTTGTACTTTTAGTAACTGCACCCTTTTCAAAAGCAAGAGTCTGTAACATTTTCTAGCGTGGAAGCTACTTAATTTTTATTTTATTTTATCTTCTCTCCGCAGCAACTTTCACATAGGTCCTTAGTGTACAAGAACACATATTGCACTAAATAATATTGCACTAAAACGACACTAACTGGAGTTTGGAAAATACGGAACCTAAGTGGCTAGCTAAAACAAACCACATGCATTTTTAATAGGATGGTATTACAATGAAACAACAAAAAACATTATTTTAATTATATGTATTCATCAAGACTGGATAAATAAACTATGTATGACGTATTGTACACATTAAAATGATAAAAATTATTCTTCCAGCTAGTCCGACCTGTCGCTGTCTAAAATGACTGGATCAATTGACTTGCATGCCACTGTACATTCTCTCTCTCATTCTCCACCGATGATAGGTTACTACACTAAGTTTGGTGACTAGCTTGTGAACTGTTTCATTTCTGATTTATATATATTTTTTTTTTTACTATTTGAGTCCTTTTATATATATAATTCCGAAGGCAGCATTAAAGAATTCAAATGCATCTTAACTTGTGTAATTTGTGTAAAAATAAAAGCAATTAGGTAGTTAATTGATAACTGAATGTTATTTCATATTTATAGAACCAACATGTACACAATATAGGATCAGATTGTTTTGAACTGTTCAACAACCTCAAACTCAAGAATAATTTGTTTGCAGTGCTGCTTTAGTTAGCAAACAATATTATGCTTATCACACTCGCTGCAGTCCAGCCTTGAGGCATTCCGCCAAGAACCGTTTACAATTTAGTCTGGTTGTGACTGCAACTAAAACTTGTTTAAATTGAATTCTATTATAAATGTATTTGCTTGTACATTAAAGCACAGTATTACAAGTCTCCAACACATTTTGTTTGTTAAGTTTTAGTGCAACGGTTGCTGGAAGAGCAATACTGACAAAAATTAACAAAAATATGAACACATTTTTTTAACATAATTTTGCTTAGACAGGTCCTTTAAAAAAAAGAATAAAAAAAAATAAAAAATAATGGCCTTAGGAAATATTAACTAGTTGTTATGCACATTGCTTTCAGGTCACAACATTTTTTGTCCACCTGGAACAATGCTAAAAGTTAGATTTTTGTTCTCTAAAAAAGTTAAGATTTTTGTTCTCTCTGGAAAGGAGTGTCAAGTCGTAAAGTACATATGGAATGATAAGGCCAGAACTGTTTGCGAATATTCAAAGTATCCCTTAGCTGTGTTTGTAAAAGCCTGTCTTTATTTAAGGCCTTTGGTTGTCTCATTCTTTCAAGCTATTTACTTTCATTTTTTCTGAAATAAATGTTTCAGCAGATTTTTCTTCAGATTTTGTGGTATCCAATTTGTCTTTTTTCATTGCAGCAAAGGTGAAGATCAGAAAATGCACACACTGAAGCCAAAACAGACAGCCACAAGATGGCATTAACGTTAACGTGATACGACTCTCATAAATCCCAGTTTTTTTCCGATGGACTTTAAAGTATACCCCATGATATCAGACAGCTTCGAGAGGGTGGTGGTCTGTCTCCCAGTTTTGCTTACTTCTGTCGCTTCTTGAAGTTCTTTTCAAGGCAGCTACTTGCAAGGAAACCTTCATGCAAGGAAAGTTGGCTAAGCAAAGTGAGTTCACTTGTCCTCTCACAGGGAGTGGAGAGTTTGATTGTCTCCTTCTGTCCCGACAAGGCAGGCTTTTATGACAACGTAGACATGGAGGAACAGGATAGGCCTTCCTAAAATAACACAACCTCATTCATAGCAAGTGACTGGAGGCTCGTAAAAAGGCTCTATGTGATTCTCTTTCTATTCGACTTTTTAAAACATGCCATGGTATCAGAGAACCCAATGTAATATTCATTGGGAAAATCTTAGCTTTTCTTATTTCCAAATCTCTCTGAGGTGATGCAATTGGTAGTTCAAGCAGAAATCTCCCCACAACAGTGAAGGAAACACACGTGCAGACACTAAGGAGAGAGATAAGCCCACAAACAAAACATGTTGATCACTGTGGTGTCCAATGTTGCTCAGGAAAAAAGAATATTTTATTGTACACGCATTCAGAAAGGAGATTAAAGGGCCTCATCCTATTGCTAAATATAGCAGGCAGACGGGGCAGTCTGGAAGGCACAAACAGCTCCACTAATAGAGTTTAAGGAAAACGTCAAGAACCGGGCAATCGAAAAACAGGGCTACAAACTGGCAATAAACGGCACAGTAACAGCGGTGTGCAGAATGTTTAGTTTGATAGCACAATAAAGAACTCCGTCTCAGATATGGGCTATTGTAGCAGATGACCACCCACTCCTCCTATCAACAAAAAAAGAACAAACTAAAAGCAGGCAACCAACCTCCAGGCCGGTCCGAGATTGTATTTATCCATTAACAACTCAATGTTGTCACATTAAATTCCATTCCAGCTCTGTGTGGATGCTCCAGCTGACTGTTAGCCTTAAGCAATGTGTCCAGTGTTACACTGACAGTCAGGCTAGGTTTCCACGACAACACTCATCTGGAAGTAAAGCTAAACATATCCTGTGTATGAAATCTCTACACTACACAGTCGTTTGAATATGTTACATTTTATTTTTCAAACCCACTGCTTCAAGTCACACAACATGACACAAAATATTCACAAGGAAATGGGTTTTGAGAAAAATGCTATCAATTTGATCAGTAATTGACTGAGAGTACCCCACATTGCGACCACCATTGTCGTGTGGTTTAGAATTACCCAGCCATGTTGTTATTTCAAATTGTTACTATACATCAAAAATGTAAATAATATATTCACATTAAAATACACAGTCCCCTTAATTTGCAAAATGTTTCAAACTCTGATTGTTTCAAACTGATTTGGTGGTTTTTAGAAAGTATTTGTATTCATTATTCGAATTGTACATTGCAGTGGATTACTGTGTGTAAATAAAGACAGTTTTTATGATTTTCATTTCAGTCTGTGAGGCACCAACAGGTTTGGAGGTTTAAAACAATCTGAACATGGCTGTAAAGTAGTCCAGGTTTCAAATGTATTATTATTTATTCAGGAGGCCTCTATGACAGGGGACTATGCAGAACAACAGGTCTTTATTAGGCATCATATTATTAAGCACCTTCCCTTATTAGTCACTCCTCTTAAGGGTTTTAAGCCTTGAATTGAATGGTTTATCAGGTTGGTTATCTCCTTTCAAATCAGAGTGTACCATTTACAGCCTTTGTGCTTCCGTTATTTAATACCAAGATACCTGCTATACAAGGGATCACCATGTTATATACTTACTTCCAGTAACCCTTTTTACAGGGACGACTAAAAGTGACTGTTCTAACATCAGTGTCAGTGGCATTGGGAAATGGCACAGTTCAGAGTAGATCAACAATTTTCACAAACGGATGTGTCCCGAGACCAGAACTACCATAAAGATTACGAAAGTCATTCTCAATAGTCCAAAGCATTGATTTAGTTTGATTTAAGGATATCACCTAACCAAACATTGTGCTATCCTTCTTCTGTATCAGATGTGGGTTGATTTTGCACATTCATTTCACACCGCTTTCTGTTGAAAAAGGCTTTATCTTCTTGAGCCTGCTGGCGGCTAGAGATTGTATCAATAGCTAAAATTTCCACTTTGGCCAGACTCTTTTCCTTCTTAAAGTTGCAAGAATGCATCACCAATGTTGGATGATATTTACTGCTGACCATTTTATTCTCATTCCCAAATCGTCTACCTTTCTGTAAAAAACTAGACCACAAGAGAATGTCTCATAATTTCCTTTTCACAACCGATGCAGATATGTGCCAAGTCATGATCTTAAGCTGCCTGTGTCAGTTTTATGTCTGTTTCCTTAGCACAGGTAGATTTAGATCTGTACCTAAGCTCTGCACTGTTTGATGCATGTACAGAGACTGCATACCGTCAGGGGTTATTTATGGATGAACCCTTGTACCGTTTTTTTTTCTTTTTAGAGTTCAGAGTGACGGTTTACCTTAGCTATCAAACTCCTCAGTCGTTTGTGTTTTGGAAGGAAAGACATCTTCCTGGTTTGCTGTTTTTTTTCTTAGATATTGTTTATAAATGTAAGATTCGTAGTCGATCTCAAAGATTGAGGCAACAGTAGAACGAGCTAAAGAACGAGACCAAGGTTGCCACTAGAAGAGAACTGCCGGTTTCTCAACCTGTCAATGCCAGTTTGAACACTTCCCAGTGCCTCCATGACATTTCTGTTTGGATGGTGTTGATACATCACACAATGCAAGTTTTCCAATGCTAACACCATGTCATATAAATGAATACAGGTTCTCTAAAGCAGGCGAATGTTTTGCTCCCACTAAAGTGTAACTAAATAAGGGGTACAGAACTAATGGCGAAGCAAGTGTCATGAAAATGTTTAATACACAATCCAATTATAAACTTCCTTATTGGTGAGAGATGTTTGGCCATATTGTGTGATGTATAACCTTCTCTAAGATCGCCATTGCAATCATTGTATGGATAACAAACTGAAGTTGAGTTGGCTAATACGAAAAAAATGACCAAACTTAGTACGATCATTCTCCAAGAAGGATAAGGACAGTTGTACTAAGACCAACTTTAAAGGTGTTTTTGTGCCAGGCTAATGTGCACTGTGTGCAATAGCCTGATGATGAGGTTATCAAGGCAGTCAATCAATCAATCACATTTATTTATAAAGCCCTTTTTACATCAGCAGTTATCACAAAGTGATTTTACAAAACACCCAGTCATCCTTTTGTGCAAAGCAGGTAATTTCTTCTTTTTAAATTTTTCCCCACAAACGCTGCCACGGTCAGTGATGTCAAACCTAATGTTATTTCTCTCAAAAAGCGTTCAGGTGTAATCTCCCACTCGGAGGTCGGAACCTTCCCGGTTGCTCATGAACCCACATTCCAAATCAGAGGTTTGATTCAGCACTAAATAAGTCAGCTATCTATCAATAACTAGCCAGCTTGCTTACCTGCATGTAGTCCATTCTTGTGGTTGTTCTCAGTTGCGAACTACAAACAAGCATACCAACTACAGTTGCAGGGGCACAAAAGCCATAGTGGCCGTAGGGCGTACCATGATTTTCGGGCATCACGGCCGGAGCGAAAGGGCAACTACAGACATGGCTGTCATGAAATTCCTACGCTGGTGACCAGTCCTCTTCTGGCTGAGGAGGGAGAACATTTGAAGTGTACAATTTGTAATAATTAATAAATGCATGTGGGCTGTGTCCAGAGTCTAATCCTGGACAGGGCCCAACAGACAAGAATCAATCAACCCATATTGCCAAGCATCAATCAAAGGGACATCAACCAACCGCAACCACCCTGAATAAGGGCTGAGTATTGCCAACCGAGTTCACTCCAATTGCCCGAGGGGCGTAACAGAGAGATAAAAGCAAGCCAGTGACTCCACCACCGAATGGCATGGGAGAGAGGGCATCCCAGTGGAGATGAAAGCCCACCTGACAAGACAGCACGGGTGAGTAGTATCAAGCCATTCTGTTCCCCTTCACACCCTTGGGCCAGACTACACTTAATCATAGACCATGCTGAAGAGATTAGTCTAAAGCATGAACAAAGACTCCCAAAACCCCTAAACACATTATATGAGAAACGGCAAATGTCTCCGTTTAGTAATACAGGTCGCTAGATGGGGTAAAATATAGAAATACGGCTCACTAGATGTGGTACAATATAGTGAGACGGGTCACAAGATGGGGTAAATTATTGCAATACGGGTCACTAGATATAATTAATTATAGTCATAAGGGTCACTATATGAGGTACAGTATAGTAATAAGGGTAACTAGATGGGGTACAGTATAGTAATAAGGGTCAGAAGATATAATTTATTATAGTCATAAGGGTCACTAGATGGGGTACAGTATAGTAATAAGGCTCCTTAGATATCATTGATTATAGTCATAAGGGTCACTAGATGGGGTACTGTATAGTAATAAGGGTCACTAGATATCATTTATTATAGTCATAAGGGTCACTAGATGGGGTGCAGTATAGTAATAAGGGTCACTAGATATCATTGATTATAGTCATAAGGGTCACTAGATGGGGTGCAGTATAGTAATAAGGGTCACTAGATATCATTGATTATAGTCATAAGGGTCACTAGATGGGGTACAGTATAGTAATAAGGGTCACTAGATATCATTGATTATAGTCATAAGGGTTACTATATGGGGTGCAGTATAGTAATAAGGGTCACTAGATATCATTGATTATAGTCATAAGGGTCACTAGATGGGGTACAGTATAGTAATAAGGGTCACTAGATATCATTGATTATAGTCATAAGGGTCACTAGATGGGGTGCAGTATAGTAATAAGGGTCACTAGATATCATTGATTATAGTCATAAGGGTCACTAGATGGGGTGCAGTATAGTAATAAGGGTCACTAGATGTCATTTATTATAGTCATAAGGGTCACTAGATGGGCTGCAGTATAGTAATAAGGGTCACTAGATATCATTGATTATAGTCATAAGGGTTACTATATGGGGTACAGTATAGTAATAATGGTCACTAAATGGGGTACAGTATAGACTTCTCTGTGACATTTAACAGACAGACTATCATGACTTCTCCGTGACATTGAACAGACAGAATATCATGACTTCTCTGTGACATTTAACAGACAGAATGTCATGACTTCTCTGTGACATTGAACAGACAGAATATCATGACTTCTCTGTGACATTTAACAGACAGAATGTCATGGCTTCTCTGTGACATTGAACAGACCAAATATCATGAATTTCTCTGTGACATTTAACAGACAGAATGTCATGAATTCTCTTTGACATTTCACAGACAGACTGTCATGACTTCTCTGTGACAATTAACATACAGAATATCATAACTTCTCTGACTTTTAACACATTTTCATGACCAATAATTGGTGGCATCTCTTTGAAGCCAATCAAAAGGTAATAAGAAGGATAAATTCACTCTGAACATAGTTTGTATCATCACGTCATTGTAATGGGACATAAAAGCAGTAAAAAACCTACTATGGCAGTGCCTTTAATATCACATTTGAAAATGATTCTCTATCCCTTCACTGTAGAGAAAGGTCATACCACAGTACAGGGTAGACATTTAGCAGGTGGCCTGGTTAAGTTGCCACTCCAAGCGAGCAGGGTCTGCCTTGATGAGCCCACTTTCCTCATCGGTCGGCTGCTGGTCCTGTTAGTCAGGCACTGACCTTTAGCCGAGGAGATAGCTAGCACTCCAACGGCCCTGTCCATTCTCTAATTAGGGTAACAAAGAGGAGACTTTGCCCGGGCTTTGTCTCTGGACCTTGGACGGACATCTGCGGGCAAAGGAGGCAGCCAGGAGTTGAAGCATGTTACACCCATCAGATTCAGGCCCAGATATTCTCTGATCTAACCACAGTCGGCCTGGGGAATTGAACCCCAAAGGTATACGGTTGCCAAATAATTTTACTAGTCATTTACACCTGGGGAGGTATGGTTGCTATGACACTCCCGTCTTAACAACCAGGTGAATGAGTGTTTACTGTTGCATGCAGACTAAATTAATCCGGCTGTGTCAGACCGCATGTATTGAATGGAGTTACTGTTACTGTTTAAATTTCCCAAATTAACATGGAAAATTATACCATGTAATAACATGTATTTGTAGAGTTTGTGATTGATTAAAGGACTTTCACAAAACAATGTGCCACGAATCTCACTTTATGTTTGGAATTGGTTTGCTTTTTTAACGTGTCTTTTCAAAATGCATCATTACACAAACGTTTCATCTTGTCAGGGTTCGCCAATGTGTTCGGCAAAAATATACCTCCATCCATGAGCAGAGCCCGATGCACTGTCCCCGTTGTCCCACTGAATCTACAAGGTCTGTAGTCAGGGTGAACCTTGCACACTGAAATGGTTTACAGACAAACGACAGGTTGTGCCAGACACGAACGTCAAATATTCTAAGGCAAGTTACATTACTGCTGCATGCCTCAATGCCCGACCGAAAAATAAGTTCTGCATGCGTCACACAACGGGGCCAGTCATTACTCAGCCCATTCAACAATGCAAGCGAGCACCATATGTTCCCAGCTCTAATTAGCTGGAAGACAAGCTAAGAGGACTTTGAAATGCATTGATTACATAGTTCCTAGCCAGTCCCACAGCAGTAACTCATCCATATTCATTGGAAGGGATAAAAGCTGCTACTGCATGGCCAGCTCCACTGAGGGACCCTAAACATTTGTGGGTGTCTATCAGCCAAAACAAGTTTATTAGCATGGTTGTCACGCTAAGTCTCGTGGTGGACATTAATAAAAAAAATGATTAATGATGTGTGAACAACGACCATGTAAGGAATGTTTGCCATTTGTTCTCCTGAGGTAGTCCTTTAAGTACTTTTTGTCTGCTAGGGGACATATGAATGAATAACCGCTTTTATAAGAAGTCAGTGTGTCTCGCTGAAACTCAGTCGGTGCAGTGCAAAGCAGGTCCAACACCAATCAAATCAGGAATGAAAGGCAGCACACAAATTACCCTACACGAGATTGTCATTTGTTTCAGTCTATAACGCGGATCTTCATGTGGCACAATCATTCTAATGCCAATGTTCCTTACAACTGGGGCAGGCAAGCAAGCACACCGGGCTGCTGTCACCACCTGCAGTCAGTCTACATAGGAGCCTTTGCCGGTTCTGGAACTGTTCAGTGTTTACATTAATGCTGAATCCACCGACAGAAACCTGTCGTATAGTTTCACAGAATTTCCATAAAGAGAATTAAGTTTTAAGTCTGATAATAGATTCTGATTCTGGGATCCTTCCTCTTTATAAAAAACGAATCTGCAGGGAGGCAACAGAGAAATAAGAATTGGTGGAGGATGAGACACAGCGCCGCAGTAAAGGACGGCCAAGTACAACTTGCCCACACATTAGGTAGACCATTAGCATAGAGGCTTACAGTTTTCGCAATTAATTAGTAAATGTATCCCAACGCACCTAATTAGCTCACCGGCAGTGTTAGATATCAGTATTCACTTGAGAGTGCATTGATACGTGTCTTTCTATTGCTCTGTAGAGTCCATAAGATGACACAGTCATTTCCTCATTGATCTGCAAATTAACTTATGGAATAAAATGTTCTGCAACGCTCACTTTATTGTTCTCTCGATTGTTATCGAGCCTGGGTGATTGGTGTATATTGACCTTGATTTCTGATGTAGCTTCTAACCCAAGTGTCTTGGATGTTGATCGGTGTGTTTTCTAAATCATAATTTAGCATTAAGGGAGTTCATCATCATGGAGTTGGTACATACTACATGATTGCTGTTTATTGTACACACAAGGGACTATACAGTGTTTTTGCGGATGTTACATACAGACTATATTTAGAAATGGTTGAAACACTTAAAATTTGATTATTGTTGTGTTTTTGCAATTCCGTGAGACAACATGTCTAACCTGATGTGCTGTGTTTCCAGAAATATTGAAATATTTAACAGATGCAACAGGTCAACACGTAGGTTATCAATTTCATGTGATGTAGGAAAGGCGCAAAAAGGAATACAATGCACAGGGAGCCAGGGAGGGAAAACTAGAACTAGCATACATGAATAAGGAGCTCAATCCCCACAGTCTACAGTTTATGTCTTGTGTTATTAGATTTTTAACACACTAAACGAGGTCTGGGCACATTTTCAAGTGTTTCCCTGCAAAAGATGCATGGAGTTGGTCAACATTTATTAATTCAAAAAAGTCAACAACTTAAATGAGAACAAACCCCTTAGTGCTTGTTATGAGGGACATAGTCATTAGGAAATGGTATTTGTTTGGGTAATGAGCTGTTGTCGTCATGGCTTCTGGTCTGGGTTTGGAGTTCCACACCACTGCCAGTGTCTGGATAAAAAAGATAGTTTCATAGGCCAACAGCAGCAAGTTCTCCTCAACTGAAACACTCAAATGCAGTAGGTCTATCATATATACAATCATGTGTTGATATGCTGAATAAACAAATACTTCATACGGTTGCTGAATAAAAAGAATATCATTTTGGATTAGGGTTTTTCAGTAATAAACAAAAAAATCATTTTATGGGGACGTCATTCATCTTAAAATGAAAAACAAGCATGAGCATTGGCTAATTGTATCGAAGCTCTGTCACGTCATTTGTCAGGAGACATAGGTTGGACGTATAGTGCATGAACTCCCCACTAAACTATGCAAAACACGGAGATTTTCTGCCACGTCAGACAGCGTGTTGTTTGTCTCACAGTGGCGATGATGTTTAATCTAATTGTGTCTCAAGGTCAGAAGCAGTGAATATATTTTTGTGGCCCATTAATCAAGAGCCATCCAGACATGATCCAGGGTAGCCAATACTAGTAATGTAGCACAGGGAAGTTTCTGGAAACACCAGAGTAATCCGACGAGATAAAAATGGCCGTTGGGGTCGGGGCCATAAAAATGACTGATGTGTGTAGCAGATGTGTGTTTTACGATCTGTACCGGCACTCCATTTAAGTGCACATAAAATTTATAGGTTGCTATAATTGACCCCGGTGCCAACCAACCACTGTATTCACAACCGTTCATTCGCATTGTGAAGAGGAGGTTTTTGAGCAGTGATACCAACAATGGCTGTTTGATTTATGCCGGCGGAGAAGAAGGAGCACTGTTCAGAATGTTTCAGCTCTTCCCTCTGATGGATTTACTGAGGGGATATTGATGAGCAATGAAATGGACGGAATGGATCTGACCTTCTAAACAGACAATATTTGTCATAGTTCTCGGTCTGATACAGAGCATCAGATATACGAATGCAGCGGGCGAGCAGCCTCCGACATCCATTCCTCAACACCGCTTTCCTTTGCTTTGCCACAGTTGGGGGGGGGGGATGATAATCATTACATTTGTTCCATCGTGCTCCTGAGATAAGAGAATGTGCTTCTTCAGGACTGCTGCCTGATGTCTGCCTGATGCTCTGCTTCCTGGTGTTTGTGAATGGCTTGACTATGCTCCTGTGAGGGCGTGTGATTCCCCAGGCTTGTCTAGGAGCCAGGTTTAACAGTCTTATTAAAAAAATACAGAAGCTCAGATGCATCAATGCACACTGACAGCTCCACGTGTATCTATTGATCTATGTTTAGGTTGACTGACATTTCTCCGGGATTCCTGTGTCTGCCTGCGACAGAGAAGGACGGGACACATTTGCGGCTTGCTGGCTTTTCACTCACTCTCTCTGTCTCCACCTCTTTATTTCTCCCTCTGTCTCTCCCTGTCATGATCTGCTCCTGCTCTCTCCTCCATTTGATCAGCACATCATAATTAGCCTCTACTGAAGGGGCAGGGAAGAGACATGATGAGCAGTGGAAAGTACATTATATTTCTCTATGAAGCAAAGGACTTTTACATGGTATTAAAAGAAAAAACACTTTGAGCTGAGTTTTAATGAGGCTATTTTTATCACAGTGTCTAGACTGACACATTGTATCTCATAACACCAATCCCCCTTTCATAACCAGGTTACCCTGGGAATGTTGATGATGTATTGAAAGAAGGGCATGTTTAAGAAATCAGGATAATATAGATTTTGTCCCAAAATGTGCAACTTTTTCAAGATTTACCACAGAGTTATTTAGAATGTCACTAATGGTCCAGACTACAGGGCAGCTGTGTGGATCATTTTGTACATTCCAGCTGAATGCAATATTGGTGGAAATGTAAGAAGAACGAATATAGACATGTTTCCGACAAGAACTGACAACTGACAACATTGGTTTTAAAAATAGCAACGCTTCAATGTACAGTAATACCACATCATGTAATTAAATGTTTGCAAGTTGGAGTAATTAATCAATATCACTGAGGAACAACCAAAAGCAAACGCAATATATTTTCAAATTGAAAAAGATTTGAACATTTCTCAGTCCACGACAGCCTTGGGGGTGATCTTTGTTTTAAACAATTAGAATCAAAGAACAGTATAATCCCAATACCACCAACCATCCTCTTGGGGGTGCGTAATTTTAAAGAGTGCATCATTTTAAAGTCAATGTAGATGCCAAATTGTCAACATTTTTGATATACGGTATTTGCCAATTTGCAGAGACATAATTATGTTAAGGGTAACTTTGTATTTCTGCAAAATATCAAAATAAATATAATTGCGAAAATGAGACTATGAAATAACTGATATGGGTCATGGTCTGTCTTCCTTGAGGCTCTCAGATATGCAAAAAATATGTTGGGGGTTTGGGTCAAGAGGTTTGACACTTAAAAAATGGAACAGATGTCAGGAAATATCCCATGGACCATAAGCTTGAACTACTGTCAACACTAAAAATGCATTCAGATGGTTGTTCAACACCTTGGAGAGCGCACACAGCTCACACAAGGAGGGGTAGAGAGAGTGAGAGAATATATTTAGACAATGTTTAGAAAGATCGGTAAAAATACGTATGTAGCTTGTTGTTATCATCCAATTACAACATAATCAAAACATCACTGACGTTAGAAATGTGGCAGGTATCTACATAATCAATTGAAAATGAAATAACAAAAAGTTACAATGAGATGCTACAACACCAAACAGGTACAGTAGGTTTGCTGTGTAGCAAATTATTTGAATGGATTTCGAGGATTAAAAACGCAGTCAAAAGTTTTCTCAGTTGGCCAGCTAGCTAGTTTAATCTTATAGGTGTGATACAGTAAAGGCAGCCATGTAAAGGAACCAACCGACGACGGGCAGTGTTAAACCGCATCTAAACCGCGAGGAAAGTCTGCCTACTAGGAGCACAGTACGATAGTCACCGCAGTCACACAACGCCGGCATTTGCATTGGTAACATTAATAACAGCAATAATCGTATCCAATTAACAACATATATGGGTTGAAAAGCTATCACGTTAAACCAGTAGCCTATTCAGTACTACGACATTATAAAACCTACCTACCTTATAAGAGGACAATGACTTTAACATTTCTCTAAGCTGCATTTATATGTACAGATAGATTCCTGAGAAGCTGTAAAAGCAACAATGATTAATTTTCCCATCCATTGTGTGTAGGCTACTCTACTATCGAAGTTGTCAATAAATACAACTGTTTAGTTGGTATGCGTAGCTGCTCAACACTTCCCAAATGTAGGCAAGTAACAGCAAAGTTCAGTGGGAGTGGGAGTGCTAACGTTTTGTCTACCAAATGCATTTAAAATGTTTCAACTTTTATTAATTCAAATTTATAAAACTGTCTAAAGAAGCGTAATCATTTGGAGCAGTGTCATAAAAGTTCAGAGTATGCAGTGTGGTCTTTAAACAGCAAAGCGACATTACCAATTTTAAAGTCTGTCAATCAAATTACATGATATTCCCTAGACTTGCTGTACTGGATGCAATTAATTTTACAAATAAAACTAGATTTTAATGACATCAATTGGAATGCATTGACTAACATCTCTTGAAACCGTAATGTAGTTCAATTGTAAATGTAAAGTTCTAAATTCTTAAGCTCAGCAGGACCATGGAACTGTCTTGGGCATGTATTTCATTCCTTGGTAATTCTTTATTTCGGTTCTTAGTCATGCCAAGTCTTCCAGGGCAGACTCACCTTTCTCTGCTTCTGATCATTGGCTGTAAACCAGTGTGAACAGTGTGTAGGCCAGGGACCTCGAACATGCTGCGCAATGTTCTTACCTGCCCAGTGGGAACACGCCCTCATTCAGCTAATTGTAGTCCAAACGCTTGACCATTATTTGGTGAATATGTATTCCTGATTGGCTAGAGGGGAAGCCTGAACCCTAGTGTGTGGGGACCCTGTATACAGTAAGGTGGTGCATGAGTGGACAGGGATCTTTTTAGATGTATTGCTTTCAAATCATAATGTGAAGAGGAAATTCTCCATTTAAGCTAGTAAAAAGGCTGTCCCCTCGTGATGTTCTGGCAACACAATAATTTACCTTACACCTAATTTGAAGAAATTATCATTTGAATGACCTCACGTTACTCAGAAAACAAAGGGAAGATATTAGAAAGGGAATGAGAGAACATGATGCAATTTATCCCACTGTGGCCATTTCCTCAAATGAGTGAGTCCACAAGCCTCATGCTGTTGTACGGTTACTAGTTAGTTCTCCCCTCTGTATGTTACAGCACAGCAAGCTCATGGTGACAGTTCCTTCAAATGTCTTAGTTTATTCTGGGGGTAATGATAAGAACATAATATATTAATGGCAATTCACTTCTCCCTTACTTGGCGCAGTATCTCCAGCAACATAAAACAGAAAGAATGTAACAATGCAATAGCGAGTCATTTTTGTCATTAACTGCCTAAGTAATGCAACAGAAGTAAATGAACTAAGCAGAATGGACTGAACTAAAATAAAAAATGAAAGCACCCCAGTTCTGCATGCATGAAACCCATTTTCAGACCGCTGCTCTTTGCCAAACAAGTTTAGAAGAAATATTACAAATTTAATGGGAGTTGAAATATGGGCTCCTCTGCTGGTAACATTTGTGGCTTGCCTTCTTCAGCTGATTTGGTAATTACATCTACTTGCCAAATGTTAGTCAGCTAGCTAGATAGGTAACTGAACAATCTAATATTACTGTCAAGTCTTGATTAACATTTTTACTAGAGGGGTGGTCACTATGTTTTTCATGAATACTGGAACTTGGGGAAAGTTATATTTTTTATTACACATTGCTTACATTAGTAATTAGTACATCAATTAGATGAGCTATGGTGAAATGTCCCTTTAAATACTGCATATTGCAGTATTTGGACACGGAAACACTGTAATATACAGTAATTGGACATGGAAACAATGTTGTCAGTGAAGAGATATTGAGAGAATATGTTTTGACTCTGGTAACAGCCATTGTTAGACATGAGGCTGTATAATTCCAATATTATAGTAATGCAATAAAATCATGAAATGCCTTTTCTCGCAGTTTTCTTCACTGATGGCTTCATAGACCTCTATGGCTGTTTTCATGGCCTTGAACACAATTACCACACCTTTACATTTCCACCTTGTTCCTAGTCATTAATCCCACACCATATGAAACAGGGCCATGAAAGGGCCAAGAAAGAGGCCATAGAACATTAATTTCTCGTACATCTCAAAATTGCATTTGCAACGCGAGTCAACGAAGAACTGTGCAACCTAGAAAGGGCAGCTGTTGCTATTGACACAAGCTAATGGGCATCCTAATAATATACTAAATAAAATGTGATTCACAAATTAATCGTGATTATTCGTTTTTTTAATGGATTTCAGAAGCTAATCCTAATTCAGACGCATTGTTTTCAATCTGTTGTCTGTCTGGGTGGTTGTAAGGGGAGATGATGTATTTCGCAATAGCAAATACCCTGCAAGAGATCGCATTCTACGATTGAGCTTGCCGAGCCCATCCTTCCACGATTTGCTAAAGCGTGAAAATACAAGCAACACTGATATGTATCTATTTGACAGGGTGCTGCTGACCCAGTTTAGGTGGTGCTGACCCACTAGAAAACCTCAGGACATTGTCTAGAGTGAGGAGAACAAGTATTTGATACACTGCTGATTTTGCAGGTTTTCCTACTTACAAAGCATGTAGAGGTCTGTAATTTTTTATCATATGTACACTTCAACTGTGAGGGACGGAATAAAACAAAAATCCAGAAAACCACATTGTATGATTTTTGAATAACTACGTTGCATTTTATTGCATGACATAAGTATCTGATCACCTACCAACCAGTAAGAAATCCGTCTCTCACAGACCTGTAAGTTTTCTTTAAGAAGCCCTTCTGTTCTCCACTCATTACCTGTATTAACTGCAACTGATTGAACTCGTTACCTGTATAAAAGACACCTGTCCACATACTCAATCAAACAGACTCCAACCTCTCCAAGATGTTCAAGACCAGAGAGCTGTGTAAGGACATTAGGTATAAAATTGTAGACCTGCACAAGGCTGGGATGGGCTACAGGACAATAGGCAAGCAGCTTGGTGAGAAGGCAACAACTCTTTGCGCAATTATTTTGAAAATGGAAGAAGTTCAACATGACGGTCAGTCTCCCTCGGTCTGGGGCTCCATGCAAGATCTCACCTCATGGGGCATCAAGGATCATGAGGAAGGTGAGGGATCAGCCCAGAACTACACGGAAGGACCTGGTCAATGACCTGAAGAGAGGTGGGACCACAGTCTCAAAGAAAACCATTAGTAACACACTACGCCATCATGGATTAAAATCCTGCAGCGCATGCAAGGTCCCCCTGCTCAAGCCAGTGCATGTCCAGGCCCGTCTGAAGTTTGCCAATGACCTCTGGATGATCTGGATGATCCAGAGGGGGAATGGGAGTAGGTCATGCGGTCTTATGAGACAAAAATTTAGCTTTTTGGTGTAAATTCCACTCGTTTGGAGGAAGAAGAAGGATGAGTACAACCCCAAGAACACCATCCCAACGGTGAAGCATGGAGGTGGAAAAATCATTCTTTGGGGATGCTTTTCTGCAAAGGGGATAGGACGACTGCACTGTATTGAGGGACGGATGGATGGGGCCATGTATTGCGAGGTCTTGGCCAACAACCTCCTTCCCTCAGTAAGAGCATTGAAGATGGGTCGTGGCTGGGTTTTCCAGCATGACAACGACCCGAAACACACAGCCAGGGCAACTAAGGAGTGGCTCCGTAAGAAGCATCTCAAGGTCCTGGAGTGGCCTAGCCAGTCTCCAGACCTGAACCCAATAGAAAATCTTTGGAGGGAGCTGAAAGTCCGTATTGCCCAGCAACAGCCTTGAAACTTGAAGGATCTGGAGAAGGTCTGTATGGCGTAGTGGGCCAAAATCCCTGCTGCAGTGTGTGCAAACCTGGTCAAGAACTACAGGAAACGTATGATCTCTGTAATTGCAAAGGTTTCTGTACCTAATATTAAGTTCTGCTTTTCTGATGTATCAAATACTTATGTCATGCTATAAAATGCAAATTCATTATTTAAAGATCATACAATGTGATTTCCTGGATTCTGTCTCTCACAGATGAAGTGTACCTGTTATAAAAATTACAGACCTCTACATGCTTTGTAAGTAGGAAAACCTGCAAAATCAGCAGTGTATCTCCCCACTGTATAGACCATGGCCGTAATGAGGCAAGCCTGTAACTTAGACCACTCTGCATCTCGGGGGCCATGTACAGCTCCAAAAAATTAAGAGACCAATGCATCTTTTTTCCTTTCCAAAAAAGTTAAAAAGGAAGGTTTTGAGTGAGGAACAGAAGCGTTCAATTTGCAGTGGTCTCTTCATTTAAACCCTTCTGTTCCTCACTCCACAACGTCATTTTTTTATTAATAATTGAATGGATAATTATGCATTGGTCTCAAAAAAATGTGTAGAGCTGTGTTTTGAAATAAATGAATGTCACATTTAAATTTGCATAAAAATAATTTTTTGGGGTAACTGCACTTATATTCCAAAATGCAACCCAAAAATCCAAAATGCAACCCAAAACAACTTTTCTTTGTTTTTGTTTCTGATAATCCATGAGTCAGACAATTGTGGTTTCAACACAACCCTGATTCAAGTCCAAATTACTGCATTAATTCAGACTTAAATGCGTATCCTGTGGGGGAAAATATTGAGGGCAGAATTATATTATAATTAGAGCAGCACCTCAAACTATTCCTCATGTTGTATTTCTAAGAAATCATGATGTATGCTACTTCAAAAAGGAAAACCTCAACCGGAGAAAAATAACTATATGTTCAACAGACTAAATGAGAATTTGAACGAAACAGTCAATTATGTTTTGTGATACGAAGGTAGGCTGTAAAACAAAATGCTATTTTATAAGAAATGTGTGGGTTAGAGGACTATTTAATTTTTTATTCACTATTTGAAGTAAAAAAACTAGCTAATCAGTCTGTTTGGTTATCACTGGAATTTGACAAAAGGGATCTGTCTGAGCTGAGTCCAGCACTGGTTTTTAGGACAACTTTTTTGTATGTCAGTATTAGTAAGATTTTCTGTTACTCTTCTGTTTGCATGGTTTTCTTGGTAGACTGTTGTTTTTCGTGGTTGTGAACGGATGGTTTCGTAAGCCTATTGGAAGCGTATTATGGTTGGATTTTACCCACAGAGGTGTTTACTAGAGTGCATTATTACAATATTCGGAAGTGGCATGATTTTCTGAGCTTGAATCGGGCCTATGCCTAAAGAAAGCTGTGCATGGCTGTAAACTTTTTTGCTTACAGGAAAGTGTACATTTTGAAGATGTGGGAGGCCGATTCTAACTTGGCTATGCCAGTGTCTACCAGTGATGGAGATGCCAGTGTCTACCAGTGATGGAGATGCCAGTGTCTACCAGTGATGGAGATGCCAGTGTCTACCAGTGATGGAGATGCCAGTGTCTACCAGTGATGGAGATGCCAGTGTCTACCAGTGATGGAGATGCCAGTGTCTACCAGTGATGGAGGGCCACGCTTTTATCATGACGACAGCACCGTTTCATAGACAGCGCATCTCTTCAAATCAAACCAAATGTATTTAAAAAGCTCTTTTTACATCAGTAGTTGTCACCAAGTGCTTCCACGGATACAATGCCTAGAAGCCCCTAAGTGCTCACAAAAACAAGAAATGGATCCAGAGTGGCTAAGGAAAACTTAGTGGCGTAGATAGCTCAGAACGAACCAGGAGCTGGACTCAAGGTGGTCAGTCCTCTTCTGGCTGTGACACATGATTTTAGACATAGATTGTAGGTTGCAGAACTTCTTATTTTGACACATTCCACT
Organism: Esox niger; assembly: GCA_016801105.1. Classification (NCBI taxonomy): domain Eukaryota; kingdom Metazoa; phylum Chordata; class Actinopteri; order Esociformes; family Esocidae; genus Esox; species Esox niger. The sequence continues at coordinate 136,340 of JACXGJ010000287.1, forward strand.
GACCAGCAAGTCAATAAACAAACATATGGGTTGTGTCCAGAGTCCTTAGGCAGAATCCGGTCCTTCGGGGGGGGGGTCGTAGCTAGGATGTTTTCGTCCCTAGGTTTGGGCTACATAGCACCCCTCACAGTGCAACGCTTAGATACCAGACTACACTTAATCATGGACAATTGCAGAGGAACAACTGGAGACTAGATGGGACTCCGGAAACACTGTGGATCCGTTGGCTTGGGGGGTAGAGTAATAAATAGGAGGCGTCATAAAGATCAACTTTGTATTAAAATATAAATATAAATTTCATTCTCGTTGACTGTCAATAATTGTTGTTAGTGTGTACAAATTTGAATTTTTGTGTGTTGGATGCCGTTTACACTGAGCTGCTAAAACCAAAATGTCTCCCCCAAAATGTCTGTCATTGGCATGTTCCTCAGGCCACACAGTCTGAGGCGTTATCTCTGTCCCTCTCGGATATTGCGAAGAACAATACTTTGTTAATGCCATTACTATCTTGTTAGTTAAGCTGTGTACCTTGCACAATGTAATTATTCAAATTACAATGAAGTAAATCGATTTGTTTACATGATTACATTTTCAGAACCATTCTTTCTGTCTGCTAATTGTTTTATGGTATATTGCTTTCGCACATTCTGATTCATTCCTTAATCCTTGGAGTCAGATTTATTTTTAATAGATTGTTGATTACTTTGCATACTGTAACAAATCACCATGGGGTGTAGGTGTTTGTTGCTGTGTGGGCCATTAAATCTCAGCCAAATATCCAGGGGAAAAGCTCAAAATGAAAAGTTTTAATGGACTAACAAATAATTCCTTTTTGGAAATATATCGGTGCAACCAAGTAACGAAGCTATGTAACAAAACAATACTTCAAAAGTAACAAAGGTAAGTAACAAACGTAAGTACCAAAACAAAACCTCAAAAGTAACAAATGTAAGTAACAAATGTGAGTACCAAAACAAAACTTCAAAAGTAACAAAGGTAAGTACCAAAACAAAACTTCAAAAGTAACAAAGGCAAGTAACAAAACAATAATTAAAAAAAAAAAAATGTTTCCTCAAAATGTAGCTAACAAACATTTCACATATGATCAACCGCAGGTGTCCTGACCTGGGGGAAGGAAGGGCTCGGCCGTTCAGGGTGTTGTTGTCTCCATCTGCTGGCCACAGAGCATCCCTCTACTGTGACATGACCCCACATCACATATGGTCACATACCACCATAATTCAAACACTGGCTTAGTTTACATATGTCTACACTCGCCAGTTCAGGAATGGAACACGGATGCCGAACGCCAAACTACGTTAAACCGAAAAAAACATTGGGAGCCATACAAGGCTCCCAATTTTCACCCTTCTCAGGGATAATAGTTTAAACATAATATGAAACAACAGAAATGCAGAATTGTCATAGAGTCAACAACAACTTAGTAGTCCTTCTGTTGATTTCTTTGTTTTGTACAATCCAGGTAGGTGGGGAATGATTTGTTATTAGGGTCAATTATCTTCCCACTGGGAGTCCCAGCTTATGGCCAAACATTCCTGTTTCACTGTGAAATATTGTTGTTCCCTCAGCGTCATATGTGTGTTAGATTCTTCTGTAATATCCATTCAAACCCAAGAAGGTCTTTACCTGTGTTTTGGATACGCTATTAACCATGCTTCTCTGAGAGCACTGAACAATGTTTGTCCCTGTTTCAGATTTGTAATCCAGTCTTCACTATGGATCACTACATTATCCAAGTCGGCACGCCAGAATCAGCATCATTTGCGTCGTGTACGCAAAGCAATCTGTTCATTAACCTCTGGAATGTTATTGGGGCTCCATATAAACCAAGGGGAAGAACCCAGCATTGGAAAGCCAGTCTTTTTCTCAGGTGCCAGTGAGAGGGACATCTGCCAATATCCTTCAGTTTAATTTAACTTGAGATTAATCTTGCATTGCTTAAGTGGGTAAGCATGTCATGTATTTGCCACATTGGGTATGCATCACACCTAGACACAGCATTCAGTTCACAAAGATATTGCAGAAACGTGGCACTCTTCTATAGTTTATAGTTTACTGATGATACTTTCTCCATCTGGACCTTGCAAAGATGCCAGGAACATATTCTCAGCTGTGGGAATCAGTACCGTGAATCTGTCCCCAGGTTAAAACTCGTGAGGTTAAACACTTCTGTTGTAGGCCCTTTGCTGCTGGGCTTTCCGTGGCACAGTCTGCAATAACGAGAATATATTGGAAGCCTTTAGCTGATCTTACCACAGGTCCCCCCAGGTACATTCCAATCCTCTGGAATGGGGTCTTAATGATGGCCAGAGGGATTAATGCATTTCAGGACTGAGGTTGGCAGGAATGATTCTGGCGTTCCAGACAGGACCTGCAGAAACTCCGCACAGCATTCGCATTACCTGGCCAGAAAGACCTTTTGACTCTTCTTTCATGTGTTTTTGTCATAGGTGAGGTGGGCCCCTAACATATGTCCGCACACTGTAGTGTAGTCATTAGGAACCATTCAATGATCATTAGGTAATGTTCAGTGATCTTTTGGTCTGGCTTGACTATCCGGGTGTGTCAAATGAACACCTTCATTAATAGACTTGCCTTTCGGTTTAAGGTCATTGGCAAGGTCTGGTGTGAGGTTTGGATCATGGCAAAGGATCTATAACTTATGTTAATGTGATATTTTTCGTTTATATTTTATAATTTGCTCAAATGTCTAGAAAAAGATTTTGTGCTTTATCACCTTATGGTGTATTGTGTGCGTATTGATGAGGAAAATAATGTATTTAATCTATTTAAAAATAAGACTAACAAATAATCTGGAAAACTGAAAAGGTCTGACTGTTTTCCGAATGCCATAATTGTCATAATTGTCTTACACAAGTCAGTTAGAGAGGTTTTGGAAATGTCATTGTGTGAATTGATGGCTTAACTTGACATATTCCCTTCCCTTATAAGTAAATATAAATATATTTTTTGCATTAACATTGTCTCTAATGTTTCACTGTGTTGCCTTGACATTGTAGTCATGGATACTGTTAGCAAAAAATGTTATATACAAAAAGTTGTTGTGACTGTTTGCCTTTCACAAAAGTCACTGAGCAGAATACTGGATTTCTCAAAAAGCAATTAGGTCTCGTGTATTTGATAGATCAAAATGTTGATAGCATGCAGTCACTCCTGCTGTTATTTTGGTTTAATCCCTTAGCACCTTTCCATATTATTCTGCTGAGGACATGTAAAATGCTTTCTAAACTCAGACTAATAGCAGGATAAATGAGGTGTAATCATTGGTCATCACCCATCCTATATCTTCATTACATTTCAATACACAGACAAATTGGATGAGTTTTTTTCCTGCTTCCCTAGCAGGAAGTCCAGCAGCTGCTGCCACGCTGATGTCATCGTCATGCCGTAGCAGAGCTGGCCAGAGATGAACTTCCATGATATGTTGCCTGGGAGGGATATCATGCCTAATAACCTGGCATTAACTCAGGTCAGTAATGGAATACACAACCAACAAGGGGGAGGTGGTGAGGTTAGAGGAGCAGATGCAGAATAGCCAGACATCAGTACACCAGGCATGGAAGGGGCTAGCTGCAACCATGTGCAGATGGCTTCAGACCCACTGGATTCAGCAAGCTCTCTTCTGGCCGCTAGTTGAGCAGCCCATCTGGTCCTATGCTAATGTGGGTCACCTGAACCCGGCATCCAAACCCATCAGCAACTTGGCCAGTTAGAGACATGCAGCATGACCATTCATGAAAGGACAGGCAAGTGGGTTTGGGTGGGCTGTTAACTTTATACCCCCTGGCTCGGATCACAGTAATTTTGGTGCCCTAGAGGCAATCGTGACTGGAGGCTTTAACCTGCTCCGGGACAGCCAATATTCAGTTGTGTTGTTCTACCTTCAACTAACCTGGCCTGCCACCTGATTTATTTTTCAATTCAATTAGGCTTTTCTCAGCTCATCAGCCAAGAAATCCTCCCAAAGTCCAACCACTGTCATTTGGCTCCCTCCCACTCAGGATTGACGTCGTCATATCGGTGAAAAGCACTCTCAAGCCTGGCCCTGTTTCAGCATTTGTCTCAGTCCCAACGCCCGTTAGAGAAATAATAACCTATCCACGATAATGAATGAATACAGAACAAACCCAAATATCTAAATAGCGAGGATCTTTGCTTTGAATTATGCCTGTACTCTTTCTTGTTGCACAATCCTTATTGTACACATTGCCATTCATCTGCATATATGTCTCCACCAAGACAGTCTGTGAAGGTGACAAGCAATCCAGTGGAAGCCGGGAGTGTGTGGCTGGGTGACAGTGATGTACGGCTCGTTTGAATCCAGCTGTCTGCGGCCCAGTCTGTTGATGAGGGAAGGGCTGAGTTAATGATAACCTGGCTCCCTGAACACTGAGACCTGGGGCTTGTCCTCTCCTCCTCCAGGGTTAGATAGATCACCCTGCAATGATCTGAGCAGGCAAGACATCTCCATCAATCCCTGATAGATCAGTGGTGACCGACAGAAGGGAAGTAAGCAGGCTGCTTTTTCAGGCTCCAGTCTTCCCAGATCCCAGCCAATCGCTTGATTACTGGGTGTGTTTGTGCCCTCAGAGCTCGAGCCTTCTGGTAGAGCTCCAGAGAGCTTCACTTCTCTATGAATTATAGACCAAAGACAGGCAATAGGGTTTATTCTCATGCAGGGCACATACTGTTTCTTCTTTGACTTTCCATTTTTCAGACTATTACTTTTTCATCAAGCTTGAAAGCCGTTGTTATTATGAGTAAGAAAGCCTGGGTCCTAATCTATATCCAGCAGCCATTTTAGACAGTGTTTATCATGACAGGATGCAGTCATTGTGTCAAAAGAGGTGACTGCATTTTCCGTATCATACTTCGTTTTCTATCTGTTATTCTGTTTTCTCACGTTGGTCTTTTTAGCTATGAAAAACAAATTCAAATGGACAGTGTATGCAATATATTGGGAGTCAAAATTCAACATAGATGCTCCCACAGATTAATATCAAATGAACAGGGGATAAAAGGGTGTATTCTTCAGAGGAACTTTAAGCCGTACGTTAACTGTTCTGGTCATCCAGAAAATTGAAAGTGAAATGTGTTTCAAAAAAGAAGGACAAGATAAAAGGTGATCCTCGCTGTCTCTTTGAATTCCTCTGTGGCTTGCAGTGCTGTGATAGAACGTAGAGTGGTGAACTAGGAGTTTTGGAGACCCGGCAGAAAAAGCTGTTCCAAAAGCCCACGTGAATCTCCTTTCATTGAAGCCAGAAAGCCATCTACTGTATACTACCCTGTTGGGCCCCCCTTTTCAGTGCTGCTGTCTGTGGTGCTGAACAAACCCTTTAACGCATCAGGAGGACCATCTACTAATCATCCCTGTGGATGATTAGTACGGAAGCCTGTAGACTCGTTGTCCTCATTCACAAGCTCATTCTTCCTCGCCTCTGAAATTTCTATTACTGTGTGATCGAGCCCATGGAGGCGTCTGGCTCAGTCATTATTCTGGGATTACAGTATGTGCCTTGTTGTGGATAAGGACATTTCTGTTCTTTCAAATGAGATCTGCCTGTGTAATATCTTACTAATATGAAATTCCTCTACTGCTTCATTCTAATACAGCTCCCAACCAATAAGGACTTATACAGTAAACATTCATTCCTCTTCTTAACAATGTCTTCAGGCGACACAAATGCAACACAGTACATTGGATGGGAAATTGTCCTTTATGTTCCTTTTTGATTGTGTTTGTTCTTTTCTGGTGAGTTGACTAAGAATACTTACAGTAATAGACTTGGGGGGGGGACATAGCAGGTTGGAAAATGATAATGACAGTGGATTATAATATCTATGATAACAGCCTGAAGGGACTTTAGAAGTACTTCCATCGAATCACAACGATCATAAACAGAGAATCATTTACAACAGCCCGGTTAGTCAGTATTCGTCTATAAAGGACTAACACTCTATGAGCACCACACCTGTGGTTTCCTGTATTCAATTTAAATTAAGCAAATCCGTTGCCCACATTGACTTCCGTCCCATCGGATGAAACTCATCCAATTCTGTGATTAAATGAGCCAGGAACTTTGGAAAGAAGCCACAGCGACTTAAGGAAATGAAAAAGGGGCAAGCGTTTTCACAGGGTCAGCTGAAATAATAAAGCATTATTTTGGTCCCTGGTATCTTTCAAAGGAATTGATTCCTGCGCTTTTCCTGATGGATTGGCATATTAGGTTATGTTATTAAGGTTTTCCCATGGCTTACATATGCGATTATATCTATCAGTACATTACAACTATGCTGAAGATATTTCATCAGGAGAGCACGGCCAAAAGCCTGCATTTAATGCATAATTAATGTCTATTCTTTGGAAAGGAATAATCAACATGGCAACAGCAGATGTGCATAATGGCAATAAGGAGAAATGGATGTATGGCGCTGCAGACTGTATGTATCGATGTGCGTCTAATTGGTCGCAACAATGACATGCAACACGTCCGCCTGTGACTTGCTCCTGAAAAACATGGCAGCATTTCTATTGGTTACCCGGCGCATTCATTTGACAACAACGCATCATCGAATGACAAGTGGCGGGTTTCTGAACACCAGGCCAGTGCATCTGCTAACGGATCCCGACGCTTCCGAGCGGTTCTGCAGTACTCAAGGTCAGAGATCTTAAACAGAGTCGTTTCCATGCGTCCACGCACCACCGGAGCTGCATTGGAGCCGGTGGCATCTGGAGGATTCTCAGCCACTCCCTGCTAGACTGCATGCAGCTCACAGGGCATTTGAACTGGCGTCTAAAGAGCTTGTGGGCCATAAGGGAGGCACCAGTGTAAATCTACACGCAAACAGACCGCAATCTCTCTAATGGACATGAACATTATATTATTTGCAGCCCGGGTTGATCTAACAGAGGATCGTTGGTGAATAAATGCACGGTAGGGCCCACATGACTGAGCTGCACGGTAGGGCCCACATGACTGAGCTGCACGGTAGGGCCCACATGACTGAGCTGCACGGTAGGGCCCACATGACTGAGCTGCACGGTAGGGCCCACATGACTGAGCTGCACGGTAGGGCCCACATGACTGAGCTGTACGGTAGGGCCCACATGACTGAGCTGCACGGTAGGGCCCACATGACTGAGCTGCAC